>APFE031308468.1:2154-91029 GCA_000404065.3 Pinus taeda | reverse complement strand
AGAGATGAAAGGCAATTAAGAATCTTTCATCAGCTAACAGAGAAGGGAGGTGAATGAATGGTTATCTAGGAGCAGTTAAGAATTCCTAACTAACATTCATATGTGAAAGAAACAGTGTAAACATGATCATTTATGCATGCATATTCATAACTATTCCTGATGAAAACATGTAGAAATCACAGAAATTGAGCATAGGGTGCTGCCAAGAAAATCCTAAACTATTCTTCCTTTCTGTAATTTTAGATGGTGGAACATAGATGATAAAATAAACATGAAAAACTAAACAGAGTTAAGGGACACTTATTGAACCATGTAGAAGCACAGGAATTCCATAGTCACTCTTCAGCCAATTAAACACAACAGACAGTTTCAAAATCCATGCATTTCAGCAGTCTTTGATTATAGAAGCTTTCACAGTATACAGTGCGGGTCTCCACTTAGGACAATTTTACCAATTAACCAACCAACTCTTATTACATTGTTCAGGACTGTTTATATAGGGAAAATATCCAAAAATAATTAATACAACCGACCTAAACAGGTCTGCGGTGTTATCACTCAGGTTGTACCTAGGCTCCTGTAGGGATACGACCGAGGTAACCACAAACCAATCTTTGGATTGCAGGTTCTAGCCCACGTACAATCAGAGAGGTCTCCCTCTTAATGATTTAACTTTTCTGATGATTTTAGGCTAGCTTTTTGTTTCAGGGGTTTTGTTTGTGTTTGGATGGAAGGAAAATGCTTTCAGGTAGAGAGGCAATTCATGAAGTGATAAGTTTCAAACCATTGGGCATGGAGTCATGGGTTAGGATTACCAGGGTGTTTTCTTGGTCACAAGACGAATATGGAGCGGGATAGCTGCACATAAAACAACTTTCAAACTAAAAGATGAATGGAAAGTTAGGAATGAGAGGCACTTAAGAATCTCTCACTCAGCTTGATAGAGGGAAGGATGATCTCTACCTAGGGGCAGTGAAGAATCCCTGGATAACAGTCATGCATGAGAAGGTTAAGGCGAACATGAGCCATGCGGAATTCATATTTACGCCTCAACAGAGGAAAACATAAAGAAACAATAGAAATTGAGCATAGAGTGTATTTAAACAAATTCTAAGCTAATCTTCTTTTCTGATGTTTAGATGGTAACTTATGAATGGAAAGCATAGGTAAGAAGCACTTATTGAGTTATGCAACAGCACGAGAATTCCATAATCACTCTTCAACCGTTTAAACACAGTGAACAATCCATTCTCCAAAGTTCATAAGTAGTCTTTGATTATAGAAACTATCAGGTATTACAGTGTCAGTCTCTCCTAGAGCAAAATCAGCTACCAATAGCTTTTCGAACAACCAACCAAACCTTAATACAGTATTGAGGGCCCTCTTTATAGTGCATATATCTCAAACTATTTATTACAATTGACCTAAAACAGGTCTGCAAAAAGAGCTTTCTAAACCTAAAATTGTGCCAAAATTAAATGCAGGTAAATATCTATTGAAGTGTGTCAGAGGTAGCTGGATCAAAAAGAGTGCAATGTGGCCCTTGGTGGCTCAATGCAGCACTGATGGAATAACTATGCTTTGGGATTTGCAGTTCTGTTCTGGTGTGAGTTAAGTGTGCAATAACCGTGATTTGAGAGCTTTGAGTGGCCTCGCCCTTTTCTTTGACTTTGCTGGAAGGTATTTAATTTTCACCTCCTTTGGGTTGCTGTTAAGATCTTCGCTGCTACATTGATGGTCTTCGTCGCTTTCTGATACTCTTTGACGTGCTTTCTCTCTGCAAATTTGATCTGATACTCTTTAATCTCTGTCTCTGGTCTCTCCCTGTCTTCAAATCCATTTCATCTGGCAAAATCGGGCAATTTCGGGCTTTTTCGAAACGTTGGCTCAAAAATATGATGATGCGAATATTCCAGAATGCATTATGAATAATGATATGGATCACAAAAGTATTTAATCAATATATATAAATATATAATATAATATATATATATTATTTTTTAAATGATGTTTTTAGTGAAATTATATTTTTTGTTTTTATTTTTAATTTACCTTTAAGGCTATATTTATTTATTAATTTACTTAATAAGATTTTTGTTTTTTTTTTTTAATTTATGCAATTTGTTTTTTATTTTTTTTAATGTTTTTGTTGTTGTTATTATCATTCTTTTGTATTTTTAAATTTTTTTAACTCTTTTTATATTTTAATTTTGTTTTATTTTTTAATTTATCTTTTGTCTTTTAATTTTTAGTTAGTTATTTATTTGTTTTTAAATCACGTTTTATTTTGTTTTTTCCATTTTTAGTTGTTTATCTAATTTTTCATCTTTTTACCTTTTTTCGTTACTTGACTCGCAAACTAACCCCAATATGTGCTAATTTGTAGGTTGATTTTTAAGTTTTCGTTACAATGGATCAAGTGCGTCCCCACTATGTGTCAATTTCATGACTGATTTTTAAGCAAGTTGTCTTGAAGTGCGACTTTTTGGAAAGTTTTTCAACTTATTTTTCTATCTGATTTGTCTAGAATCCGACGGGGATTCATTGAAATCACAAGTTTGATAGGCGAACTCTTCAAAATAAAAGTGCCCCAGGGGTTTTTAAGAGTGTTGAATCCATATATACAGTAAAAAAACCAGTTTAAACAACACAAATCAAGATTTGGCCAAATTTTTTTTTCGCTAGATTCTGGCTAGAATTCCGCCAAAACCGCCAAAATGTCGCACTTAAAGACTATTCCATTTTTAAGTTTTCATTGCAATGGGTCAAGTCCACCCCCATTGTGTGTCAATTTGATGGTTGATTTTTAAATTTTCTTGCAATGTGCCACGTTGTCTTATATTAATATTTTTAAAGAGCCATACCTTTAGCATTTAAAAAAAATTACTCTTGTTATAATGACTCTTTGATTTACATATTCATTTTTTAGGATTTTTTTAGTCATAATATTAGATTTTAATTCAATACCTGAAAAATTTTGAAATTTTAAAGTTTTTTGAAGTCATGATATTCTACCTTTAACGTCATGGTCGAAAAATGTCAAAATTCTGAAGTTTTTCAGAGTCATGGTATTTGTCTTCAACACCATAGTTGAAAATTGTATTTTAAAGTATTTTAGAGTCTTGATATTTTATCTTGACACGAATGTTAAAAATGATTGGAATTTTAAGATTTTTCGAATTCATGGTATTTTATTTTTGAAGTCATTGCTAAAAAAATTGGAATTTTAACCAAAAAAAAAAGATGATGTAGCATCAATACTTTTCAACTTCCCCCACCCCCACAAAAATAAAATAAAATAAAATTATGTAGTATCAACACTTTTTATTTTTTGGGTTTTTCCCATGCTTTTTGCATAAAAAAATTGGGTTTTAATGTCATTGCTAAAAAAAATGGAATTTTAACTCAAAAAAATAAAAATAAAAATGTTGATTCAACATCCTGATCGGGATGTATGCCGATAGTTGGGAGAGCAAGGGTGCAGTGATGAAGGGTACCCAGGCACTAAATACTGCCATCCCTCACATGCTCAAGGTAGGGGGTGTGGTGACCCTTGGCATGATTGCATGCTGGGGAGGTAAGCAAGGTGGTGGGACTGGAGGCAGGGCAGGATATAATGGAGGGAGAGGCAATTCGATGTGTAGTCTTAGCGCGATAGCTTATGGAGAAGGGTGGTGGCTCAGAGCTGGTGGAGAACGCCGGAATGCGAAGAACCAGGGCTGTTGTCGAACACCTGCAGACTTCGGGTATGTTATTCGGCTCCACCTCAAAACTGTAATTATGGTCTTGCTGAGGTTTAATTGGGGTGCAAAGGGTTATGTCTGGGGGATAGGAAATTGTTGGTGGCAATGGGGCAGACAAGTGCTTGCCATGGCATAGTTTTGCGTCTTTACCTTATGTCAAACGAGTGAAACACATGACAGCTTGGGGGGAAATTGCTTGCTGTTAGGATGGGAAGCTTCGTGCTCTCGGAACAAGGGTGGGGGGAAGCTTGATTGTGGCAGGGTAATGCAGAAGGGGAAATTGAGCATAGATGGGGGTAGGGGAAATCAACTGGTAGGCAGCCTGTGATGTAGTCATACCCGAGGCTCAAAAAGTAAGCGCTGGGATACTTGGAACCCATGTCGGAGTGATGGGAAGGCCAAAAACTCTGGGTGGAGACCCAGTTGGGGGGAATTGAGAGGCAAGAGCTTTAAGGCTGAGGAAAAGGGGGAAAGGTACCTGATCCGTAGATGGCATATAACAAAATTCAAGGGGGGTTTGCGAGCTCGACATGGGCATGGGATGGTAGACCTGCATACGACTGAGAGAAATGGAAAGGGGGAAAAGGGCACTTCAAGGGGCTGGGGCTAGGGCCTCTCCCATTGGGGGTTGCAGGCTCCGACCCACCCCAACATGACTATGGGGAGAACTGGCAGAGAGGAGGAGAAAGGCAAGGGGTACCTCACTGCAAGAAATAATGAATGGGTGAGGTGGTGTATAATTTCAATTCTGTGTTTAAATCTAACTTACTGCAGATGTCATCAATTCTCAGGACAACAAGTCATGGCTCGTGCTGCGCGAGGCTATGGGCATGGTAGGAGAGGCCTGACACCTAGGAAAGATAAGGGGCCAAGCATGTTGGAGCCATGCAAGGGTAGAAAATCAATAGAACACCCCATAACAAAGGAAACAAAGGCTTACCGAGGGGGGACATAGGTGGGCATCCAGAAATTGCTAGAAGAATGGGAAGAGGAAGTGAAACAAGGCAGTGCGACAGAGGAAGAGATGGACGACTGGAGGACCTTAGTCCTGGATTTGGGAAACACCCGTGAAAGAATCACCTAGTTCAAGAAAACTCTATACTTGTATTGGCTAATGAAGAGTTTATTAGGCAAGGCTATGGAGCAGATCTCAGTGGGAATGACAATGACTCTACAAGGAATGCCGAACTACAAGAAGGATATGGAGAAAATCCTCTTTCAGCTGCATAAGCAGGATATTAGGCTAGACAAAATTAACCGCCTTATCCCTTGCATCCTGCAGCTGTATGGTATGCTAGGAGCATCTGCCCAGGCCCCGACACCTATTGCATCTGTCTCAGAGGAACAAAAGGATTAGAATCCTAACCATGCATAATTTTGTCTTATGTGGATAGCTTTTAATTTCCATGTTGCAATTATCAGTTATATAGTTATGTAGTGTTTGGTCATGAAGTAGAGACACATCTAGCCTGGTTGGAAAGACTAAGAGAGTATTGTTTTTGGATGGCTTACAATGCGGACCGATGTCCAACAGACTTGGTTTGAGGCCACTCGGTTTATCTGTGTGGTGTAAACTTGTTTATGTTTAATAGAAAATGGAATGGTCATGCCAAGCTTAACAAAAAATAAAATAAAAATGATGCAACATTAACACTTTTTGTTTTCAGAGTGATTTTTCATATTTTTTGCGCAAAAATATGAGTTTTTGGGCTAGAGTTATCATTTTTATGTTACAGTTCTTGTTAAGTCTATAACTTTGTTGGATGCACAAATCAATTCACTCTGGTTTCTACCCCCTGACATACCTTCAAAAACTGCCCCTTAAAACAAGTTTTTTGGAGGTTAACTCATATTATCTCAAATTCCCTGGATGGGGTGGCAAGGATGTTAGAGGTGGGGAAGCATGCAAAGCTTGGTGAATGAAACTTGGTTTCAACACTCGGTGCAATAAAAAATTAACCTATGTGACTAAGGGATGTTAATGAACATGGAAAAGGTTATGATTGGATTGAAGAAATTAAAATTGGATGCATACCAAGCCATGTGACAAGCCTGTCACCTTGAAATTTCACTAGAGGGAAATCCATAATTAGTAGTAGGGGGTGGGCATGCAAACTAATTCCACCATCATAGAAAAACAATTCATTATTTTGTTTGGTATTTGGGTCATATCTGGGATATCTCCTTAACGACGGCCATATTGAGTTATCTAGGAATCTGGAATCTCCTCCTCTTAGGCTACTAAGAGAAGAGAGGCCACTCTCATTCTCTCCTCATCATGCATTATGTGAAGGCACCAAGTTTTGAATTTCCATGATCTTGGGTCTAGGATAGAGTCTTATAATTAGCCATAACTACTATTCACAACGAAAAATATAAAGTAGTAAATCATATATGCACATGTATACACAATTTTTAACAAAACTGTTCAATAATGTACAAATCAATCTTCGATATATTAAACCAAATCTGAATAATACAACAGTCTATGGTATACAAGATAAAATGACAAACTTGTTGGGTGCAACCCAACTTGGCCTAGATTTTGGAAAAGACTCCACATTTTATGGGGTGGAGCTTGCAGTGGAGTGTGCATCGGAGCATGAAGTGGAGCGTGCATAGGAGAATTTTGAATATACTGCATGGTGTAAGCATTTCAGGGTGGGTCGAAGCCCCTCCTTTTTGTAAAATCACGTGATTTTGTAAGGGATCAATGGTTTTGCAACCATAGTTGCTTGTTTTAGGGAGTCCATGGTATTTTGATGATGTAACCCTTCGATGTAATAGTATATATAGGGAAAAATAATAAGAAAAGAACCATAAAATATTTTGATCCAGATTGATGTTATGGGTGAATTATTGTAATCTCTAATTTGAAAGAGAAGGTGGGGCTCTGCAGCTGAGTGCGCAGAGGCCTTAGCCTGCAGTTGAGTTTGCAGACAACTTGCAACTTAGTGCGCAAGCCAAGAACTGTTTGTTGATTCAAATATTTATTATATTAAGCAACAGTTCTTATGGACATAACCCTACACTGGGGTGAACCACAGTAAATTGGTGTTTGATGTGTATATTTGTTTATTATATGTTGTAGAGTAGCAATTATTACAGTTGCATCTTACTTCAACACAATGATGGTTTATGGTTTTATATGGCATGTTTAAGTGATTAATCTAATGCCGCGAAGTGATTTATAAATGTTAAGAATAAGATAACATAATAATACCACATCTCCTAATCTTCAAGGTTGCAGAAACTTGGTTTAGCATCCTCCCATAGTCACTTCAAGTGAGATTGCGATTTGCTTGCAGGTCGTTGCCGAAAGGGTCACTGATTGAGGGTTTTGTTGGTGCGCAATATAGATTGAACCTGGGTCAACCCAAACCAAGCGACCAAATGGTTTTGTTGCTGGGACCGGGATCTATTTCAAGGATACGTGAATGTGGTACCCATTGAAGAAGGAGATTTAAGACTAGATAGAACTAAAAGAGAGAGAATTTGCGGATCAAGAAAACAGAAACACTCGTCTAACATTTGAAGCTTAGTTACATAAGTATATTTTTATAGATCAATACGAGATTTTATTCACTTCATTTCTTGTCAAGATTTACGAGTGGATATCGAGGTTGACTAAAAGGAAGAACTGTTTTAAGGGTGAAGAACCTACGGTGTGGACTCCTGAACTAATACAACGACTCAAGAGCACTGAGAATACGATTTCAAGGGTTGTTGATTTCTGGATTGGTAACATCCTAGGAGGATTCATTATTGAGTTCGCTGTAGAATCGAGTGTGTCCTACAGCAAAGCAGAATGACGATTCTTCAAAAGACTGCATGGTAAGTATTTAAAGTTTCTGAAAATTTGGATTAAGATGCTTCTGTGTGAAAATAAAGTTTTACATATGCAATGAAATTTACAGTTTACTTATGTTTGGAAGAAGAGATAATAAATTTGAGCAAGAGATCAGAGTAACACAAAGTGGAAAGAGATATAGAGTAGATACCAGAGAGAGGTCTCGTGGACAAGAACCAAAGTCCTTTATAGAAACTGATTACAGTCCTCTTTTAAGTGAATCCAAAAGTGAAAGATAAGAAAGCCTCCCTGTGTTGTCTAGGTAAATCCTCTATGCGGATAAAGAGGATTCCTCTAGCCCAATGAGTGGGTCTAGCAACAAACGAGACAATCTACAAGACACTTTCCTAAATTACAATCGAAATGACAGAAGAGGAAGGGGACCTACCTCATTCTGATGCTATAATGCACTCCTTTGTTCAAGATCTTGATTGCTTTCTCCTTAGGCTCAGTCCTTACTGCTCACAACATTTGAGTACTTGCAAAAGATGCCAAAGATACAACAAAGCATACAAATGCAACAAGCATAATAAAATGTAATCCACTTAATATATCAAGGAGCATTAAGATAAATGAAGCATTGACACAAGCATTTATGGAAAGTGAACCAACAATTGTATATATTAATAAACAAAAGAGGAAGCATACAACCTAGGCCTTGATGTTAGTAGCCCTCCTTGAGTGAATGTCCAAGTCCAAGTTCAAGCTCTCCAAGCACTCCTTCTCCAAGCCAAAGTGAATAGCATGTAGGCATTATCTCAGCATAAGGGTGCAAATAATTAGAGACCAACCATTTGGGAATGGAATAGGATGAATATATAGGCAAGGAGAGGGAGTTAGGATCTCATCAACGATAGGGGAAGGCCCTCATCTCAAGGAAGAAGCTCATAGAGATAAGATCAAAGGGAAATGTTGGGAGAATTCGACCACATCCACAATGAACAACCTCAAGATCATCATTATGGAAGCCTCTAGATCACGAAGCTTCTTATCCTCTTTGGGAAAACTTGCCTTTTAGGGATCAGCGCGAGTATCCGGGTAAAAGCTGTGCTGGCAGTGCGAGGCTAATATGGTGCAACCTGCCATCAACACGAGTAGGCAATGTCATAATCGTGCTGACCCAAAACTTAGTGTTTTGAGTTCATTTCCTCAGGGAAGGCTCAAGGCATGTTTTCATTAGTTCTTCTAGGAGGATCTGGACTACATATCAGGATGGGTACACTGCATATTTGTCAAGTTTCAGGCACTCGGGGTATGACACATGGAAGTGCAGGAGGTGAAAAAATACTATGTAACATATGCCCCCTAAAGCATGAAGGCAGAACAGGGAGTGACGACTGAAATGCTTTACGATATTTTGCAAGGACTAGAACGAACACCGTCAGGAGACCTACAAATCAAGGATGCATATACATATACATATACATATACATATACATATAAATATACATATTTGATACCTTTTTCATATATATCAAAACATGAATCCACAGTATGGATGCAACTATCCAGATAGAAAGGACCATGTGAACAAATCTATGGTATGGGCGCAACCATTCGAATGAAAAAATGAAAAGGATTGTATGGAAATCTAAGATCCATGGTATGGACACAACCACCTGATATAGAAGGATCATCATCATCATAGATATAAGGTCCCATGGTATGATCACAACCATATGTATAGAGGAAACATGTATACAATCATGAATAATACATAACTCCATGCAACTTGAGTTATATCAGACAAAAATCAGGGTCTTGTGCTCCATCCCAACCTGATCAAAGTATGAATTCTTAGATGCGAATGAATCTGTCGAAGTAGAACATGCTTGAAAAACACCTAATTACCGGCCAATAATGTGAACCGTTAACAGGCACAAGAGAAACCACTAATAATGACAATGTCTCTCAAGGTACAAGAGTACAATCTATGAATGTGAAAATGAAGCTAAAGTCAAACACTCGTGGAATCATTTGATCAAAGGCCAATGATGAAAACCTGTTGTCGAATGTGAAGAAATTGCCATTAAGGCATTCACGCTCTAAGGTACTGAAAGGGAGTTCCTAAGTCATATTCCTAGATAATGAGTTGAAGTCGACAAGAAGTGACCCGTCGAAGGAGGGCCATAATGATTCCCTCATCATCAACATGAAACAAGGAATAAAGTGGAATAAATGAGTATGATCCAAGACTGTGGAAAAATGTCAGACAATGTATAGGTAATAAACTATATATAGGACTTCTCTTGAACATATAAGCGGCACAACTGTGGTGTGTGGCAACATTTGACTCAACATAGGACCATGGGTCATGATGACGAAGTGGAATAGTCAGATTAGAGGAAAAATGGATCACCTAAACCTAGAAGGACAAGTGATTGAGTGAGGATATCCCAAACCCGACACGAGAAACAAATGAGTGTCATGTTGCCTATACAAGAGATGTTTCACTTTCATTTTTCCCCACTATTTCTAGCAGTACTCCAATTATTTTTAATGACAAGCTTGAAGGGGATATCATATGCGTGTCGTACAAGTTCATTCTTCGAAGGAATCCATCCTAGTAACTTTTACGAGTCTTAGGAAGGAGAAACTTGGTCTCGTCCTGGTGACAAGTCTTTCGTCGTTTGATTTTTATGAGTTTGACGGAAGAGTAACTCAGTGTCCTTTTCATATTTAGAGAGTTTGAAAAAGAGACGAAAAAGACAACTCCATCAGGTCCATTTTTGTAATTTGTCTCTCGAACACGAAAAGGTAGAAAACAATATTCAAGAGAACCTCTTGACCATGTCGACCAAGGTGTTCCTTTTTCGTAAATAGTCAATCCGAGCTCGAAAAAGGGGTAAACGTATACTGAGATGACGTTAATTCATTTAATTTAACGAGTCTGAAAAGACAAGTACTCGACGATCTTTTCATCTTTTGAGAGTTAGAAAAGAGCTTAAAGATGACTCCAGGGGGTGCCTTTTTTGTTTATTTTTAACAAGTTCGAAAAAGAGATAAAACAAAAACTCGTTGAATCAATAAAAAATGATCACCGTTATAGCCAAAAGATACTAAAACTGCACAAAGACAACCACACATCACTGATATCGAGAAAAATAATAAAATATTGGTAAAAATGTGCTTAAAAACTTATAAATAAACAAAAAGTAAAAAACATTTACTATTTCACCTGGAGTAAATTGGAGAGTGCATTTTACCCTATTTTTCTGGATTCTTTAGGCAAGCAGCGTGGTAGATCCGAGGCACCATTTCACGAACAATTAGATACAAGTAAGAGCTCTTCCTTTTCATTCCATTTTCATGCCATTTCATAGGATTTTTGACTTTTGAAGGGGAAGATTTTCATTTTTATAATTTGGGGCGATCAACGTGAGTCTGATAATTAGATTCACGTTGATCACCCCTTAGCCCAAAAAGCCCTCACATTGCCAATGCAAAAATAATTCTAACAGTCACGTTGGATGTAGAGTGAAAATTAGAATGAGAAATCCTCTTTGTTAATCGGTTTTTTTCAAGATTTGGATTCATGAAAAGGCTTCTAAACATTTTTTATGGTTTATTTGCAGGAGATTTTGACAGTTATGGCCATCGAATGGAAAGAGAGAGGCCATGGGGCAGAAGAACACCAAGCTTTCCAAAGCGATGAATGTGTCATTTCTTTAAGGGAATGTAGGTTACTTAAGTTCTTCCAAACCCTAGGACTCAGAGCTCAGAATGAGATGCTAGAATATCTCATTGGATTATGGGATGTAGGTCGTGAGATATTCACCATTGGAGATCAAGAAATGGAGCTAGAAGTAGCTGACATCTACTTCATCACTGGACTGTCCAAAAGAAGGGAGAGGGTCCAATTCTTTGGAGCTCGTACTGGAGGAGAGAGTACCAATACCCTGATTAGAAGGCATTACCGAGGTGCAGAAACAACCGTAAGCAAGAAGGTGAAGATAAAAACCATCGACAACCTTCCTTTGAGGACGATTCTACACACCATGTTCCATATAGTTGGGGCTCAGGTGTTGCATGAGGCAACGAAATCACAATTCCAAGACGCAGTGGATTGTCTTGCTCCAACAGTGTTTAACTGGTGCGAAGGACTACCGGTCAACATGAAAATACAACTGACCAAGGGTAAATTAGGATGCTTGAATTAGTTCGGGTTTGTATCGATTTTAGTCACATAGTTTTTGGAGCGTGTTCCCCTATTTTGATACTAGTGGGTAGAGGTGGATGATCCAGCTCCATGAGATCTGAGGTTGCTCAGATGGAGTGAGATCATGCTTCGAGGGGTAGGAGGTCAGCGAATGCATTTCCCTGCACTGTTCTTTAGTTGGCTACCCCAATAACTGATTGTCGTGGATGACTATGCCTATGCTGGAACATACTTCAGAGGAGATCCAGATCTTCCTCTACCACTTGGTGCACAATGGACCAATGCAGGTAAAACTTGTTTTTTGGAAATTTTCAAGTTTTATGATTTTTTTGAAGTGTATTTGAGAGTTTACTTATGATAATTTTGAAGATGTGGGACGGAAAGGCCTCCCAGAATGTCCCCAATAGCATGACGAGTAGCACACCAGATAGAGGAGGATGTTCCATATGAGGAAGGAGCAGATCCTATAGTAGAGATGGAGCGAAATCTGGAAGTGATTACTCAGGGGATTCCAGAGTATGCCACTATAGATAACATGCGCTATGGTACTAGGGGCATATAGTAGGAGTATCCACGAGACTGCGTCATTTTTTAGGCTGAGTGATCATAGCAGTCTCATTCTATCATGAGCATCATGTGGATGAATAACCTGTTCCTAGTCGTGTTTATCTGCACTGTTGTAGGCTTTGAAAGACATGTGTCTCAGAACACTTTTTTTGAGATTTTCATGTAACAAAATCTGATAGACTCGATATATATATATCTGTGTGTGTGTGTGTGTGTGTGTTTCTATTGTCTACTTATGTGTTCATATGATGATGTGTTCAGTTTTTATAAGTGACGCAAATGTCTATCTAAAACATAATTTGCTAATGCACCTGTTAATGTATTCAAATTTTGTGGAATGTGTTGATATGTAATATAATCAAAGTTTCTTTCCAATAATCAAACACATAGATACATGCGCAAAATTTGTGGATTTCTTACTGAATAATGACCATTTGATTGTAGCACAATGAGTTGTAAATCTAACTTAACAACCAAATTTCTGATTCCGAGAGCAACTGCTTCTGATAACAATTCAATAACTGCACCTTACTCGGCAATATTATTAGTTGTTTGTCCCAGGAAAATAAATTGTAAATTGATCAACTCATCATTAGGGGCGAAGAGTGCCCAAGGTGCAGAAGATAAGTTATGTGTGCTATGACAAGCACCATTAGCAAAACCAATGTAATGGTTCAGTGACATCTGCGAACCGAGTGGAACACAAGGTAAGTAGAGGAAACATGTTGTAGAGTCTCCAAAATATTGAAAATATCATCCACTTTCACCTTTATTGCCACCATTTCACTCACATGCCGCAACTCCATGACCATATAATATTTCATTAGCCTCCATTTTTATAATTATATGGGTTTCATTTGTGTTTTCCAAAAGTTAATGATTTCTAGTATTATAAGTGAATTAAATGACTAAAACTTAGAAAAATGACATATACTTGTTAATACTTAAAAGTGGCTTGAGTTTCATGACATGTGTAGGTCATTTGGAAGCTTCCAAGGCACCCTTATGTCGCCTCCAATGTTCAAATTCGAATTCCCTTCAAGATATGGAAGAAGATTTGGAAATATTGGTCAAAGAGGATATGTGTCTCATCATTATCTATTTGAGTTGTAACTTAGTATGATATTTTCTAGGGATCTAGGGAGAGAATAATGGACCACCATTAAAGAGGTAGCTGCTTATGTTTTTGTATAAATAGGAGAGCCTCCTCCTTTCAAAGGCATGTGAAAAGTTTGGGAAATGCTCATGTTTTGAATATAGAATTTGGATTTGGCACCATGCTCATGAGTGATGTTCATTTTGATTTTGTTATGCTTGTATTTGGAGCCTCTCAAATTTCCATCCCTCATGCTTTTGGATTGGCCACCTATAATGTGTGAGATTTATTGTTTTTCGTAGATTAAGATTTATTGTTTTCATAGATTAAGATTTATTTATTTCATATCTTTTCCAGTGTGAGAGGTTAAGAGTGAGTGTTTCTATTTGCTTTCTACCTAGAGGTTAAGAGCGATTGTTTTTATTTTCTTTCTACCTAGAAGTTAAGATCAATTGTTTTTATTTGCTTTCATATCTAGAAGTTAAGAGCAATTGTTTTTATTTGTTTTCATATCTAGAAGTTAAGAGCAATTATTTTTATTTGCTTTCATATCTTTTCCTGTGTGAGGGGTTAAGAATGATTGTTTTTGCTTTCATTTCATGTCATGTGGTTTTGATTATTCATTTCATAGGATCCTGATTTGATAATGCACACATGATCTCTTAGAGTAGATTTCATTTCATACAATTTCAATTCCGCGTGCTGTACTATAATTTATTTTGAGTTGATTGTTGAATTAGAATAGGTGAATTTGGTTTGTCATTATTTGGTTTCATAGTTAGATTGATCTAAATTGGAAGTCAATTTCTAGCATATATAGTGCACGCATGTTTTGAAAGTTTTACGAAACCCTCAGGTTGAGAATTAAATGATAGGTAGTTAATTTTCCTCAACATTTTGGTGCCGTTGCCGGGGAAGTATGCATAGGAACTAGCTTTCAGTCTACAGTTCATTTTTTTTTTAGATGCACGATTAAAGCATGTAGATGCATAAATCATTTAGCTGCATATATATATATATATATATATATATATATATATATATATATATATATATATATATATATATATATTATATATCTTAACCTTCAATCACCTACCACCCCCACTATATCACGTGATGCAATAAGAGCCACACATCCAAGTCATGAATTATTATTTTTGCAAGTAGAAGAGAAGACAAAGGAGGATGAAGAAATGGATGGAGATCCTTTTGGATTTCCCATTCAAAAAACTGATGTCAATGTTCGAATGAAGAACATCCTTCCATCCGTACTTCCTAACTTCAAAGGTATGAGATTAGAAGACCCAGAAACTTTTATTTTTGAATTTGAAATCATTTGTAGATATTATGGCTACTCATTATCAATTGTCATTTCAAGAGATTTGTGAACTATGCAAGAGCACATCAAGAGGAAAAGAAAAGTATGGAATATCTCCTCAAGATCTAGTTACGGCAGGTGAAAGTAAGTTAACAACGGGATTGGTAAGTCAAAATGAACTTAACAATTTGCTAAACATTCTTGGTAATTTAAATGTACAAATTGAGATGCTAAGAATGCAAAACAAGCAAAAAGTTGAAAATGTTGCTTTGCATGAATGTCCACTTGATAACATTAAAATTTGTAAAATTTTTGCAAAATCACATACTACTAAAGATTGCCCATCATTATTAGGATTAAAGGTAGTTTACCAAAAGGATAATGGAGTGAATCAAGCTCCAAGAGGACCATGGCAGCCTCATCAACCCAATATGATGCAATATCCTTGTGCACAATTTCAGGGTTACGCACAACATAATTGGCAAACACCTTTTCTTTGGAAACCTTGGCCATCCCAATCCCAATCTCAAAACAAATCTTGGAAACAGGGTTGGGAAGAGTCTTACAGAGGAAATCCACAATATACTCAATATTTCCCTCACTATCCTCAATACCAATATCAATGTTATCCATACCATTCACCTCCACCACAACATCAGTTTCACCCTTAGTTAATCTCATTCAACCTTTCCCATTACCACACACGCGAACACTTCAAAGATCCATTCCCACTCCACTACCTGCACAACCATTTCGAATCCCCAACAATAAAACACCTCAATCCACTTACAATGTTGAGGTATTGCAAAATTATTCACCAACTGCCATCGAATAACAACAACTAGAAGAAGAAGATTTAGATAAGGTCCAAGAATCATGGATGCCTGTTGATAAAGAGCAGTTGCTGGAACCTAAGATTGAAAAGTTTCGTGCATGCCTATCACTAGATTCTATCAATGGAGATCACATATGTGATGACTTGCATGGCATGATATAATGAAGCCAAGGAAGACAATATTATATTGAATCTTGGCTCAAGACAGTGATTGGATCCCAATATTCCATTATTTAGTATCTTTTGACATCATCTTAATCAAGACAGCTGGTCTCTCATACATAGGTACTTATCAAAGAATACATTTCAAACCTACATATGAGCATATCTATCATTTTGTTACACACATGGCTCCATTGAAAACATTCATATACTTAAAAATAAAAAAATTCAAGTGGATAAATTAGGAAAAATAAAATCAAGTTTGATTGCATTTTTTTTATTATAGTTTTTAGACTTTAAAATCTTTTAGATTTTTATTGCATTTTTTTAGTTAACATCATAAATATTTTCAATAAAAATTGATGTTTTGATTTTAAATAATAAAAAAAATAAAAAATCATGTTAGATTTTCAAAAATAAAAAAATCTTCATGTTTTTGAATAAGGAAAATGTAAAATTTTTAATAAAAATTATCAATTTTTTTGAGAGAATTGAGAAATTGAGAAATTGATCACTGGATCTCATGCGAATTGTAAAGAAAGAATTTTCATTAGCTTGGAATCCAAAATTCAAAAATCCATCATAATAAAAAAATAAAAAATATTGCTCGAAGAGGCTGCAAAACAGGAGGAGGCAAGATTTGTTGGCGATTTGTAGTCACTGTCATGGTTTCTACCGCTGTGCCATTTAATCCCCATAGATTTATTAATATCATCAATGCAATCCTTTCAACCTTTGGCCTCAAATTCTTGAAGGACCACTTTGCTGTGCTAAACTTATGCAAAAAAATTGGAGCTAGCTTTCTGATTCCTGCCCTCATTTAAGCTTGGATGTTCAAATTGATGAGATTTAATTGTAAGAGGTTCACCTCTTACAATAAACATTTAAATAACTTTTAAACTTCCAACTTGTTGAGCAATAGTTTGTGAGGATAAATAGCTGGTAAGATTTTTCTGGGTAGGATCAACATGCCTAGATTTTTCATCCTTGAAATGTGATATGCAGGGATCTCAAATGCTATGGTCTTCAGCTTAAGAGTTAATGTATTACTTCCCAACAGAGGCAACCGATATTTGTGCTTCAGATTTTCTTGGGATTGGTAGGAGAAGCAACAACCATTATTTAGTTTCAAGACCCAATAGTTACCTGAGCATTTACTAGAAATGCACCTGACATTTCCTATTATCTCGTACACGTGAAAACTCCTCCGCTCGCAGCTACTCGCACGGGTCGATCCCCTTCTTCCAGCTAATTGGATTAGGTGTTTCGGTTTGCCAAGTCCCGTTCCGAAAGTCCAACATCCAGAAAGGAAAAGGGCTAACCTGCTTGGATACACGATTGAACATGGTATCCCTTTCACCCATCCCTCCCTTCACTTCATTCATGCTGGATAGTTGTTTTCGACACGTCATTTTAAAACACGATTTCTGGCCAATTGAAAACGAATTTCAAAAAAACTAAAACATGGTTTTTCTCAGAACGGGGTGAGTCATAATACCCAAGAACTATTTTCTCAAAATCATAACCAATTGGAGATATTTGGGGTTCTCTCGAGCCCTATTTGGAAAATTGCGTGAGGAAAAAAAGGGTTTTTAATTAATGCACAGAGATAGTTGTGGCCATTCAGTTTTCTCTTGCAAACAATCCACCAAGAATACGGTCTCCCTAATCTATAGGAGGTAGATCCACTACTGGGAGAGCTGAAGCTCCATGTATTTACGCACCATTTAAAATCTCTATACATATGCATCTAAAAGAGCCATCTCTTTGACGTGACCATCATAGGAGACTTTTTGAAGACAAAGAAGTTAAGAAGGATATGAAACTAGTACCATACAAGATTGTGAACAAAGATGGGAAACCTTATATTCAAGTTCAGGTACGAGATGGAGACACAAAGGTATTTAGCCCCAAGGAAATCAATGCTATGATTTTGACTAAGATGAAGGAGATTGCAGAAGCATTCCTTGGAAAGACTATAAAGGATCTTGTGGTGACTGTCCCTGCTTATTTTAATGATGCATAACCACGCAACAAAGGATGTTGGTGTTATTGGTGGCTTGAATGTAGCTCATATTATCAATGAACCCACAGCCGCAGCAATACCATATAGCTTGGACAAGAAGGGCGGAGAGAAAAATATTGTTGTTTTTTTTATCTTGGCGGTGGAACGTTTGATGCCATCATTTTGACTATTGACAACGAACTTTTTGAGATTTTGGCTACAAACGGTGATACCCATCTTGGAGGTGAGGACTTTGACCAAAGGATAATGGAATATTTCATCAAATTGATCAAGAAAAAACATGGAAAGGATATTAGTAAGGATAATAGAGCGTTGGGAAAACTGAGAAGGGAAGTTGAGCATGCTAAAAGATCCTTAAGTAGCCAACACCAGGTCCGAGTAGAGATCGAGTCTCTCTTTGACGGCATAGACTTTTCTGAGCCTATGACAAGGGCTTGCTTTATTGATACTGTTAATAAGAATGTAGAGGAAATTTTTGAGTATTCTCATGTTCCAGGTCAAGCCGTGCTGCATGCTGGTTTCATGATCAACACATTTTCAAGTGTTAGCAGTTTCCCTGCAACCACCTTTCTGTGTGAAAGTTTGTTAAATGGATTTTGTCATATTTTATTTGTGTCTATATATATATATATATAATAAAAAAAAATATTTTATTTGCTAATTTTTCTGGAAGAGGTATTAATCAATTTGAAGATTGGACTGGTTATTTGTTCATAAGAAAAATGCATAACTGTGTGTATTTAACTGTTTATTCAGGATTTTAGCTACATAAACTGCGCAATTCTGCAGTTGAACAACAATTTTGCAGCTGAACAACAATTCTGCAGCTGAACAACAATTTTGCAGCTCTATATTTAATTCAATGATTTATTTTGTGAAGATTATTGCTAATCAAAATTCATGAGCAGCATGCCATCTAATTTGCCCACTTAATCCTTCACATCAGCATCATGTTCCCATGCCACACTTAAGCATGACAATTTTCACCATTTCAGCCAAATTTCAAATCATCCTAACTTTCTCATACGACATCGGATTTCTATGATTCAAGCGTCGTTGGAAAGATATCAATGAGATATACACAATGAGAAAGCTATAATTAGAGTTTTAAACAACAAAAAATGTATAAATTGCTCAAAAGACACAACAGGTAACCCGCGGCAATAGTTTCAAAACAGGTAAAAATTCATTTGATTTTCTTTCGTGAATTTGTTTAATTGTACCAACTCTTACTTTTTTGTGTGTAAATTTCATAAATAGAGAGATTAATCACCTCTTGCTTTTGATAATCTGTTGTGGTAAAAACATAACCCCCCATTATTGATGTCTTCACTTCAATATAATGGGGACCATTTCTATAATTTTTTTTGGCTAAGCACCTTTTAAGATTTTTATTTTATTTGATTATCCTACGCGATTGTTAATTTTTCATTTTCTTTGGATTCTTGTTTTGATTGCTTTGTTAAAATCAACTTTTTATAAGCTTCCCATTGACGCTTGTTTCGCCTCATTTGGTCAATTGGTTTAAAAATGGTACTCCTTTGAAATCCTATCATTTGTCTAGTCTGGGTTAAAAATGCTATTTTTATTCTTTTTATTTATTTTCGGAATAGCTGTATTTTAGATAGGCAAATTAGGCTTTAGAAAATTTCAGAACTAAGCTAAACATCATTAAAATAAAATAAAAATAAAAAACTGATTTTTAATATTAAATTTAAGATTAATTAAATTAATTATTATAATAAAATATAATTAATTTAATTAAAATTAAAACTTAATATTAAAAAATATATAAAATAAAAAGATTTTTCGGATCGCAAGATCGCATCGCGGGTTTTCAAATGATGCATTTGCTTAAAACCCCGATAGCCCTCATATCCTGATGACCGATATGCGATGAAGACCTCAAGCATTAACTAAAGTTTAAAGTACCACGCGTTCAAATCTCAATGTGATCTCTCCATCACATCGGAGCCCTCAATTGATACAACCCAACTTAACCTTCATATGATGCGATGAAATTACATTCCGCAAAACATATTTCTCGCATATTTTTTATCACATAAACCAACACTTGAACCAAAAAAGAAATATGCGATGAGGGCGATGTGATGTGAGGGAGATTTTAACTTTAGTTTAATTACCTTTTGGTTTATTCTTCATCCGTTTTGAAATAGATACGTACACGTTAAAAGCTAATATACTTAATGAATATTAATAATATAATATTTATTAAATTAATTTAATATGATTAAAATTAACTAATATTTAAATATATATATAATTAATTTAATTTAATTAAAATAATTGTGTGTATATACATAATTAATTTAATTTAATTAAAATTAATTATTAGTTAGATTAATAAGCAATTTATTAAGTAGTTAGTTAGTTTATTATTAACCATTAAATTGGTATTAAATATTAAAAATTAGAATACTAATTCAGGATTAGATTTTTAATAAAAAATTCCGATATTTAGCCCAACAACAAAATTTCCAGATTTAGGCCAGATTTGACTCATCAAGTTTGGAAGCTCATAGAATGGGTTTTACTTGGCCAAATGAGGCCTAGGACGGCTTATTGGAAAGATAAAATCAAGGAGAATATTTCTGAGGAGGTTTCACTAATAGATTTGGTCATTAATTGAATAAAAAATCATGCAAAATATCAAGCTCCGAATTTCTAAAAATAAAACCAATTTTCTGAGTTATTTTTTGCATTTTCATTTGTGCAAGCCTCTTCTAATTGCAGATTCGCTCATCAATAAAATCCTTAGCCAATTAAACCATCCTAGGCATCAATAGAGAGTTTATATTTTATTTTCAATGATCTATTTGAATAGAATTTGATTGGATTTGTTTTAAATGCCATACACGACATTTTGTTTTTATTGATTGCATTTTAATTTATTTTGATTTCTTCTTATAGGAAAAAAGTAGAAGAGATTTGGAAGAAAAGATCTCAATCAATGAGAATTCTCCATCAATTAAAGATTGAAATTTTGAGTGAATAAAATGGGATTGGACAAATTTCTTTTCAACAAACTCTCCCCTCCAGAGTTCTGTTGCAAATATTATAAATAGCAGATTGCAGAATGGAATAAGGGCTGCTCTCCTTTGCAATTCTAAAATTCTAAAAGCACTTTTGTAATAGGGATTTAGAGTTGTAGGTGGGAGGAGTAGAATCTCAGATCTGGAGATTATTGAGGTTTTTCTTTTATATCCTGAGTTATGTATAATGAAAAAATTTTGCACTATTGTAGCTCTGCTTTTGAAAGCAGAAGCCCAGGCATTGTAAAGGACTATTAGAGATCGGAGCTGGAGAAATGGATTTAATAAACTGGTATTTCGAATACTATTGTTTTAAATACTGGTTTCATTTTATGATAACAGGAATGGTGTCAATCTGCTTACATATTTGTGCACTTTTGTCGGTATGGGTAATTTGCTTCTATTTTATGTTGTTATTTATCTCTGCTCTTATGGACCGAACTCTGATTTCTGAGTAACTATTTTCTCACAAATCTGTCTTTTAATATTGGATGAATAGATAGTGATATGTTGTGAACTTCTTCCACATATTATTGTTTAATTATTCAAGTTACTGATTAAATGATCAATACCATTTTGTGAACTACTTCCTAAGTATTGTTGATTGATTATTTCAGTTAAAGGGTCTCAATAGGATGTGTTTGGTATCCATAATGTAAGTTAATTGAACTACTTCATTAACTTGATATTCATTATAAACGACACATTTCAATCCCAATATTATAAATACCTGCTCTTGGTTAGGTTAAATCTATATCTGTCTAATTGAGATAGGATTAGGATAGTTTATTTTGCTTGCATCTTAGAACAAGTTTGCATTTAGAGTAAATTTTACATACTTTATGTCCTCTTCCCAAAGAGGCAAACTTTAGTAGTGGATTGGCTGAGCCCTAAATCAGCTTAAGGATCCCTTTCTTGCCTGATCAACTAGAAGGACGATCTGATGTCTCTTTTCCATTGGTGAATGAAAGTCATATTTTGAAGCCATTGGAGATTGAGAGAAGGTAACTGGACCTAGTTGAATTAGTCGGAACCACCATTCCAAACGGAAAAGGAGTTGCAAACCAAGGTCCGGACCGGGTGGTCTCCCCCGTGTTGTTGCAACGATTTTGAGGCTTCAACATAATGACGCTAGAAGGAGCGCCTGAAACTTGTTGTATGTTGGAGTCTTTTCAATTTTAACATTCTATTTAATCACGATGGCTCCTCTTAAACTTCCAATTTGGAGTTGTATCCATGGACGTGCATCTTCCAATACTCCACCCGAAGTGGTAAGACTCTTGTCTCAGGTAAAATTTAATGGTGAGAGAAATTCTTCTGCTTTTAATCATGTCCTTCAATTTATTCAAAATGTTTCAAATTATGATTTTCAAGGAATTGATGAAGGCATCTTATGCAGAATTTTTACTCTCACATTTGTGGCAAAAGCCAGGAACTGGTGTAGAACTCTTCCGGTTGCCTCAATTCATAACTGGGATCAATTTGTTACAATTTTCATTTGTAAATTTGACCGCTATGATTATGATCAAGTATGTGATGAAATTGAATATCTACGAAATGAAAATGAGTCTGTTAGAGATTTTATTATTCGATTTCATTTGAATTGTTTAAAATTTAATGGCAAAGATGAACCTATGAAAGAAGAATCACTAGGTTGGTTTGAACATAATTATTCTATTCCTCCTATTCCCGATCCATATGAAATTAATTCAAGCTTTGTTCCATCCCCTTCCAATATAAATGAGAAATCCAATTCGGATGTGGAAATAAATTGTGATGAAGAGGTTTCACAAAGCTTGGAAAATATTTCTGATCAAATACAAGAATACAACAACAACAATTTTGGAGAAAGACCTGCATTGGAATCTGAAAGTTTATCTGCATTAAATTCAAAAAATCAGATTGGAAATCAGCAAATGCAAGTAACAGTCAAAGTAAATAATAAAATGCAAACAGCTGTATTAGTTTCTAAATCTTTCCATGATGAACAAATGCCCAAATCAGAGCAACAAAGCAATCTTCTTCAAAAGAGCATAAGCGCACAAAGGAATGATCTGGAATCTGAAATTTGCAATGATCAATACTTCATTCCTATTCATAATCATAATTCTCCTTCTAGTTCACAAGTTGGAATTCAAAATTACTCAAATTCCATAATTCTGGCCAATCCTTGTGAAAAAGAAATTATTTCAAAACGATCCCAATTGTGTTGTAACATTAATTGTACAAATAGTGATTTCATTTTATTTTTGTTTCCTCACTTATGTTGTATAAAATCATATTTATTTTTAGATTTTAATTCTCAAATTTTTGATACATTACACTGGCATATTGAGCACTTTACTATCAAACATTCAATCGATACATTTCCCTGTGGGAAAATTGAAGCTTTATATTATAATCAAGAGCATCAAAAGCTATTTCAATTTCAATCAATGTTAATGTTTTATCAAAAGCTTCTATATTTTCAAAGTCAATATCAACAAGAGAATGTATTTTTAGAAATCTACCAGCAATTTAATTTAACTAATAATTTTCCATTTCATAGGAAAGATTTCCACTCATTTTTCATTAATTCATTTGAAAAATATTTGGAAACTTTTCCTTCATGGAAGATTGTTAATAGTTTAACATTTACACATAACACTAATAGTTTCTTCCAGGCCTTTGAATTTAAAAGCTCATATCCACAATCTGGCCTATTATCTCTTCCTTTGAACATTTCCCAATCCTTAATAGAAATCCATCCAGATTTCATTGATCCAATTGGTACTCAATTGGAAAGAAAATTTCATGAGAAGAAGATTTCAAATAAGCTTCTAACAATAGTTGTACATCTGATTTCAGATTTAACTTTCTTAGTTCCATAAGATTTCTATTTTCATTACTAACATTTGAACTGTACATATATGCAGGTATAAAAATGAGAGAATGGTTACACTGGAAATATGACTATACCTAGTCATTTTCATGTATATGGTTAGAATAGGAGTAGAATTAATTTAGTTAGTTTGTTTTATGCAGTTAATTTATTTTTAATGGTTTGGCAGATTAAAAATAAAGGAAGCAATTAGCCATTCTCATATCATATACATGTTCGAGGAAATATGTACCTCTCATCAGAAAATTTCTAATTCTTCCTTCATATTTTTTAAATCAAAATCTCTTGCAGCAATACCTCTATCCATGAATACATCTCTGCCTATTTTGAATAATGTATTGACAGAATATGCACCTGGCACACATCTAAATCTGTGTTGATATTCTTCCACAATTAGTGGCTTTATCCCATTCGGTCCTTTAGTTTATTATCTGACGTTGTAAAATGCATCATATTTATTTACTAAACACAATTGAACAGTCACTATAACAATACAATTTTTTCTCAAGATTAATTCGGAATGAGCAGAGGTAATAAATTGCTATTTTAATTCAAAAGGGAAGACTATTTTCATATTTAATTCTGGTAAATTTTAGATTTCCTGAACATGAATAAACAGATTTTATTTAGGCTAATTGCACACTTCGATTTAGAATAAATAATAAGGTGATGTTGAACAAAGTCAGAAATTTGATAAATCCAAGGAAAGATTTGAAGATTTGTGAGGTAACATCTGTAGACAATTTCCTTCAAGGTATGCATTTACAAGCTCGCTCTCATCTCTTATTAAGTTTCTCTTTTCCTTAATTTATTTTTATTCTTGTTCTGTTTTATTTACATATTTTCATTTGTTTTCTCAAAACTTGAAGTAAGCAACAAACCCATTTTAAATTTGTAACAGGTTCAGGGAAATTTTATTTTAGATTCATTAGAATTTGAACATTTTTTAACTTTGCTTTCAACCATCAGAAAACCCAATTGAAATGACAAGCAATATCATAGCATTCAACTTGATTTTCGTATTGCTGATACTTCAGTGAAAATGTTTGCAATATTCTCAGCCCGCTCATCTTCGTCAATCACATCATCCATATCGCATTTCACATATCGGAGGTCTGCAAGAGAAGTATACTTCTATTATCATGAATTTCCGATCTCCGATAAATGACTTTACCGATATTGCGACAACCACATAATTTCGGACCCGATATGAAATTCAAATCAAATTCATAAAAATATCACGTCCACTCTTCATCGCATATCGGCGTATTTAGAATTGTCACATCGTGCGCTTAAGATTGCCGATCACGATCGCCAATTAACCATGTCATTTATCACATATCGACATCGCAGGAATCATATTGTGTTATATCGTGTGCTTAAAATCGTTGATCACCGATTAGACATGTCATCCATCGCATCGCCAATATCGCAATTGCTTCATCGCATTTATATTTATGTTACATCACATTTCCAACTCTACGATGTGCGATGTATGATGTGGGAATCACAATTTAAATATTCGCTGATCCCCGATATAATATTTCTTCAATGATGCGATTGCTCCATTTCATCATACATCTTCTCGTTGCATGTTTCCATATCGGCAAATTTGTCATTGCAACCTCCGATGCGATACTTTCCAACGCAAGCCTCTAAGCCATTAACATTTAAATCGATATATGGCATAGCAGCAAAGGTGAAGTCTTGCTAATTAAACGTGAAGCATGGTAAATAAACATATGATGTGAATCATCCAATACGGCGATGTGTTAATTTAAAGCAAGCTTGGGTAACCACTATGGTAAGAGAGCAGTTAAATGACCAATTTGCAGCATATTTAAATCATTTTGATTTCTCATATGTTTCAGTTTTAAATATATAATTTCATAATTAAATAAGGAATTCAAGACCTTTCTATCTTCATATTTAAATTTTTATCATCTTGGATTTGGTCTTGATTCTGGACAATTTACAAAATCATGGAGTTTATATGAAACTTATAATATTTTGAAAAAATGTCATTACTGCAAATTCTCATTCTCATTTCTGAAGCATTGGTTTTAATTTCAATTCCCTTGAGCACTAAGCATTCCGTTTTTTTTATTTTATTGCTTGCTTTAGTGTAAATAAAATAAATAACGATTTTGGGTCATAGATTTTAGGAAGTTTGACTTCTTCATGTTTTTAATGTTAAGAAGTCATCTAGTTTGGAGAAACTGATGCCTTTCAGGTAATATCAAAAGCAGTTATCCAATGGTAAGATTCATGTACCCACTTTCATTAATTTCCATTTCGTTACTTTAGTTTCAGTTTTGTTTTTCTGACATATAAATCTGTTTTGTATCTCTTCATAAAAAAACTTTCAATCCTCTGCCGGATCATATTTTGGAAGTCCTATACTTTTCTCCTAGCTTTATTTCAATAAACAACGATAATCTTCATCGAAACAACTACACCAGGAAGTTTCTGAACCTTTAGTTTTTTTCATTAAGCATCCTGTTTTTATTAGAAAATAATTAGGATGATGCTTTGAAACAAAAAGATTGATATCAGACAGAAAATTTTCATTGTGGCTGAATTTTATCGTCACTGCTATCTAAAAACCTAAAACACTTACAACCCTGCAAGGTATGATTTTTCTAAACCTTGACATAAGAAGGAATGATTACACGATTATTTTCTTTTTCTTCATATTGTTGAGATATTGGTATAAACATTCTTGTTTGAGTTTATCTTTTGAAACTTGGATTTTCCTTTCCACTTTTAAAATTTTTTTATCTTCATTTTGGTTTGCTGATTTCTTTTCTCATTTTAGCGTAAGATTTCTTTTCTTTGGTTTTCAGTTTTGATTTTGGTGACTTTTCCGTGGTTTATATGGAAGGCCTTCTGTTATCTAACTATGGTTGGCATACATGGAGAAAAAATTGTTAATAGTCACCTATTAGTTTTTTTTTTTTAAAATCTCTTAGTAAAGTTTGATTTTCTTATTATAAAGGTAGACATACTTAAGGAAGATATTACCAATTTAGAGAAGTTGGCAAAGTATCATAAAATCTGGAAAATTTCTTTTTCATTAAAATTGTAATCATTTTGAGATTTCAATATTTTATTAGGATCTTTCAAAGTTCTATTATCAGTTAAGAAAAAATATTTTTAACCAAGTAAAGACACTTTACAACGAAGCACTTTTAACTTTGAAATTATCATTCTTAACTCTTAAGGAGTCAATAATTCTCCCTGTCCCGAAGGGTCTTATTTTTCTAGAGTATAATCCAGAGATATATTTAAACTGAAAAGATAAGAGGTCTCATCATGAGCCTGCTTACCATGATCATAGGGGAAAAATAGGCTGACATTACCAACACTGCTAAACAAACCAGGGTAATGGCTTATGATTGCAAATAATTATAAGACAAGGGGTCTCATCACGAGCCAGCTTATTCATTCCAATTATAACCGGTGAATGGCATTGTCAACTATATAGCTACCAAACCAGGACAATGGCTTTTAAGATTTATAATAAAAAAAAAACAAAAAACAAAAAATAAACATATATAAATGGATTTATCTCTAGGTCAATAAGTCTTAAAGGGATGAGATTCTGAATCATTGATGATTAAAAGGTAACCCTGCCGAGACTATAGATGTTTGCTGGCAGCAGTGGCTCTACCTGTGACAAATGAGTATATTTTAAAAGCTAAGTTGCAAAGTGACCCATGCTTTATCTCTACAACTAATTAAAGACTGATATAGAGTTTTGAAATATTTTGATTTATGAGAAATTTTAAGAAAAAATACAGTTAGATGATTCTTTTTTTTATTCAGACTAATGAACCTAGTCAAGCATGTCAAGCATAATTCTCTCTTCTTTAATTATTTTTACTTTAATTTTAGGAAAATCTTATTCATATCAAACAGAGATAACTGGTTCTTCTCCCATGTGTTGCCATTGTTGTGGTGAAAACATAACCGCCCATTATTGATGTCTTCACTTCATATAATGGGGACCCTTTCTATAATTTTTTTTGGCTAAGCACCTTTTAGGATTTTTATTTTATTTGATTATCCTACGCGATTGTTAATTTTTCATTTTCTTTGGATTCTTGTTTTCATTGCTTTGTTAAAATCAATTTTTTATAAGCTTCCCATTGACGCTTGTTTCGCTTCATTTGGTCAACTGGTTTAAAAATGGTACTCCTTTGAAATCCTATCATTTGTCCAGTCTAGGTTAAAAATGCTATTTTTATTCTTTTTATTTATTTTCGGGATAACTGTAGTTTAGATAGGAAAATTAGGCTTTAGAAATTTTTAGAACTAAACTAAACATCATTAAAATAAATTAAAATAAAACACTGATTTTTATTTATTAAAGTTTAAGATTAATTAAATTAATTATTAATAAATATAGTTAATTTAATTAAAATTAAACTTAATATTAAAAAATATATAAAATAAAAAGATTTTTCGGATCACAAGATTACATCGCAGGTTTTCCAATGATGCATTTTCTTAAAACCCCGATAGTCCTCATATCCCGATGGCCGATATGCGATGAAGGCCTCAAGCATTAATTAAAGTTTAAAGTACCACGTGTTCAAATCTCAATGCAATCTCTCCATCGCATCGGAGCCCTCAATTGATACAACCCAACTTAACCTTTATACGATGCGATGAAATTACATTCCGCAAAACATATTTCTCGCATATTTTTTGTCGCATAAACCAACACTTGAACCAAAAAAGAAATATGCGATGAGGGCGATGCCATGTGAGGGAGATTTTAACTTTAGTTTAATTACCTTTTGGTTTATTCTTCATCCGTTTTGAAGTAGATACGTACACGTTAAAAGCTAATATACTTAATGAATATTAATAATATAATATTTATTAAATTATTTTAATATGATTAAAATTAATTTAATATTAAAATATATATAATTAATTAAATTTAATTAAAATAATTGTGTGTATATACATAATTAATTTAATTTAATTAAAATTAATTATTTAGTTAGATTAATAAGCAATTTATTAAATAGTTAGTTAGTTTATTATTAACCATTAAATTGGTATTAAATATTAAAAATTAGAATACTAATTCAGGATTAGATTTTTAATAAAAAATTCTGATATTTAGCCTAGCAACATAATTTCCAGATTTAGGCCAGATTTGACTCATCAACTTTGGAAGCTCATAGAATGGGTTTTACTTGGCCAAATGAGGCCTAGGATGACTCATTGGAAAGATAAAATCAAGGAGAATATTTCTGAGGAGGTTTCACTAATAGATTTGGTCATTAATTGAATAAAAAATCATGCAGAAGATCAAACTCCGAATTTCTAAAAATAAAACCAATTTTCTGAGTTATTTTCTGCATTTTCATTTGTCCAAGCCTCTTCTAATTGCAGATTCGCTCATCAATAAAATCTTTAGCCAATTAAACCATCCCAGACATCAATAGAGAGTTTATATTTTATTTTCAATGATCTATTTGAATAGAATTTGATTGGATTTGTTTTAAATGCCATACATGATATTTTGTTTTTATTGATTGCATTTTAATTTATTTTGATTTCTTCTTACATGAAAAAAATAGAAGAGATTTGAAAGAAAAGATCTCAATCAATGAGAATGCTCCATCAATTAAAGATTGAAATTTTGCGCGAATAAAATGGGATTGGACAGATTTCTTTTCAACAAACTCTCCCCTCAAGAGTTCTGTTGCAAATATTATAAATAACAAATTGCATAATGGAATAAGGGCTGCTCTCCTCTGCAATTTTGAAATTCTAAAAGAACTTTTGTAATAGGGATTTAGAGTTGTAGGTGGGAGGAGTAGAATCTCAGATTTGGAGATTATTGATGTTTTTCTTTTATATCCTGAGTTATATATAATGAATAGAGTTTGCACTATTGTAGCTCTACTTTTGAAAGCAGAAGCCCAGGAATTGTAAAGGACTATTAGAGATCGGAGCTGGAGAAATGGATTTAATAAACTGGTATTTCGAATACTATTGTTTTAAATGCTGGTTTCATTTTATGATAACATGAATGGTGTCAATTTGCTTACATATTTGTGCACTTTTGTTGGTATGGGTAATTTGCTTCTATTTTATGTTGTTATTTATCTCTGCTCTTATGGGCCGAACTCTGATTTCTGAGTAACTATTTACTCACAAATCTGTCTTTTAATATTGGATGAATAGATAGTGATATGTTGTGAACTTCTTCCGCATATTATTGTTTAATTATTCAAGTTACTGATTAAATGATCAATACCATTTTGTGAACTACTTCATGAGTATTGTTGATTGATTATTTGAGTTAAACGGTCTCGAGAGGATGTGTTTGGTATCCATTATGTCAGTTAATTGAACTACTTCATTAATTTTATATTCATTATAAACGACACATTTCAATCCCAATATTATAATACTTTCTCTTGGTTAGGTTAGATCTATATCTATCTAATTAAGATAGGATTAGGATAGTTTCTTTTGCTTGCATCTTATAACAAGTTTGCATTTAGAGTAAATTTTACATACTTTTAAGTCCTCTTTCCAAAGAGGCAAACTTTAGTAGTGGATTGGCTGAGCTCTAAATCAGCTTAAGGATCCCTTTCTTGCTTGATCAACTAGAAGGACGATCTGATGTCTCTTTTCCATTGGTGAATGAAAGTCATATTTTGAAGCCATTGGAGATTGAGAGAAGGTAACTGGACCTAGTTGAATCAGTTGGAACCACCATTCCAAACGGAAAAGGAGCTGCTAACCAAGGTCCGGACCGGGTGGTCTGCCCCATGTTGTTGCAGCGATTTTTGAGGCTTCAACATAATGGAACTAGAAGGAGGGCTTGAAACTTGTTGTCTGTTGGAGTCTTTTCAATTTTAACATTCTATTTAATCATGATGGCTCCTCTTAAACTTCCAATTTGGAGTTGTATCCATGGATGTGCATCTTCCAATACTCCACCCGAAGTGGTAAGATTCTTGTCTCAGGTAAAATTTAATGGTGAGAGAAATTCTTTTGCTTTTAATCATGTCCTTCAATTTATTCAAAATGTTTCAAATTATGATTTTCGAGGAATTGATGAAGGCATCTTATGCAGATTTTTTACTCTCACATTTGCGGCAAAAGCCACGAACTGGTGTAGAACTCTTCCAGTTGCCTCAATTCACAGCTGGGATCAATTTGTTACAATTTTCGTTTGTAAATTTGACCGCTATGATTATGATCAGGTATGTGATGAAATTGAATATCTACGAAATGAATATGATTCTGCTAGAGATTTTAATATTCGATTTCATTTGAATTGTTTAAAATTTAATGGCAAAGATGAACCTATGAAAGAAGAATCACTAGGTTGGTTTGAACATAATTATTCTATTCCTCCTATTCCCGATCCATATGAAATTAATTCAAGCTTTGTTCCATCCCCTTCCAATATAAATGAGAAATCCAATTCGGATGTGGAAATAAATTGTGATGAAGAGGTTTCACAAAGCTTGGAAAATATTTATGATCAAATACAAGAAGACAACAACAACAATTTTGGAGAAAGACCTGCATTGAAATCTGAAAGTTTCTCTGCATTAAATTCAAAAAATCAGATTGGAAATCAGCAAATGCAAGTAGCAATCAAAGTAAATAATAAAATGCAAACAACTCTACAAATTTCTGAATCTTTCCATGATGAACAAATGCCCAAATTAGAGTAGCAAAGCAATCTTCTTCAAAAGAGCATAAGCGCACAAAGGAATGATCTGGAATCTGAAATTTGCAATGATCAAGCCTTCATTCCTGTTAATAATCATAGTTCTCTTTCTAGTTCACATGTTGGAATTCAAAATTACTCAAATTCCATAATTCTGGCCAATCCTTGTGAAAGAGAAATTATTTCAAAACGATCCCAATTGTGTTGTAACATTAGTTGTACAAATAGTGATTTCATTTTATTTTTGTTTCCTCACTTATGTTGTATAAAATCAGATTTATTTTCAGATTTTAATTCTCAAATTTTTGATACATTACACTGGCATATTGAGCACTTTACTATCAAACATTCAATCGATACATTGCTAATCAAGAGCATCAAAAGCTTTTTCAATTTCAATCAACGTTAATGTTTTATCAAAAGCTTCTATCTTTTCAAAGGAAATATCAACAAGAGAATGTATTTTTAGAAATCTGTTAGCAATTTAATTTAACTAATAATTTTCCATTTCATAGGAAAGATTTCCACTCATTTTTCATTAATTCATTTGAAAAATATTTGGAAACTTTTCCTTCATGGAAGATTGTTAATAGTTTAACGTTTACACATAACACTAACAATTTCTTCCAGGCCTTTGAATTTAAAAGCTCATATTCACAATTTGGCCTATTATCTCTTCCTTTGAACATTTCCCAATCCTTAATAGAAATCCATCTAGATTTCTATGATCCAATTGGTACTCAATTGGAAAGAAAATTTCATGAGAAGAAGATTTCAAATAAGCTTCTAACAATAGTTGTACATTCTGATTTTAGATTTAACTTTCTTAGTTCAATAAGATTTCTATTTTCCTTACTAACATTTGAACTGTACATAGATGCAGGAATAAAAATGAGAGAATGGTTACACTGGAAATATGACTATACCTAGTCATTTTCATGTATATAGTTAGAATAAGAGTAGAATTAATTTAGTTAGTTTGTTTTATGCAGTTAATTTATTTTTAATAGTTCCGAAGATTAAAAATAAAGGAAGCAATTAGCCCTTCTCATATCATATACATGTTCGAGGAAATATGAAGCTCTCATCAGAAAATTTCTAATTCTTCCTTCCTATTTTTTAAATCAAAATCTCTTGCAACAATACCTTTACCCATGAATACATCTCTGCCTATTTCGAATAATGTATTGATAGCATATGCACCTGGCACACATCTAAATCTGTGTTGATATTCTTCCACAATTAGTGGCTTTATCCCATTCGGTCCTTTAGTTTATTATCTGACGTTGTAAAACACATCATATTTATTTACTAAAGGCATTATTGAACAGTCACTATAACAATACAGATTTTTCTCAAGATTAATTCGGAATGAGCACAGGTAATAAATTGTTATTTTAATTCAAAAGGGAAGACTATTTTCATATTTAATTCTGGTAAATTTCAGATTTCCTGAACATGAATAAACAGATTTTATTTAGGCTAATTGCATACTCCGATTTAGAATAAATAATAAGATGATGTTGAACGAAGTCAGAAATTTGATAAATCCAAGGAAAGATTTGAAGATTTGTGAGGTAAGATCTGTAGACAATTTCCTTCAAGGTATGCATTTACAAGCTCGTTCTCATCTCTTATTAAGTTTCTCTTTTCCTTAATTTATTTTTATTCTTGTTCTATTTTATTTACATATTTTCATTTGTTTTCTCAAAACTTGAAGTAAGCAGCAAACCCATTTTAAATTTGTAACAGGTTTAGGGAAATTTTATTTTTGATTCATTAGAATTTGAACATTTTTTAACTTTGCTTTCAACCATCAGAAAACCCAATTGAAATGACAAGCAATATCATAACATTCAACTTGATTTTCGTATTGCTGATACTTCAGTGATAATGTTTGCAATATTCTCAGCCCGCTCATCTTCGTCAATCACATCATCCATATCGCATTTCACATATCGGAGGTTTGCAAGTGAAGTATACTTCTATTATCATGAATCGCCGATCTCCGATAAATGACTTTACCGATATTGAAACGACCACATAATTTCGGACCCGATATGAAATTCAAATCAAATTCATAAAAATATCGCGTCCACTCTTCATCGGGTATTGGCATATTGAGAATTGTTACATCGTGCGCTTAAGATTGCCGATAAAGATCGCCGATTAGCCATGTCATTTATCACATATCGGCATCGCAGGAATCATATTGTGTTATATTGTATGCTTAAAATCGCTGATCACCGATTAGACATGTCATCCATCGCATCGCCGATATCGCAATCGCTTCATCGCATTTATATTTATGTTCACATCACATTTCCGACTCTGCGTTGTGTGATGTGCGATGTGGGAATCACAATTTAAATATTAGCCGATCCCCGATATAATATTTCTTCATTGATGCGATTGCTCCATTTCATCATACATCTTCTCATTGCATGTTTCCATATCGGTAAATTTTCCATTGCAACCTCCGATGCGATACTCTCCAACGCATGCCTCTAAGCCATTAACGTTTAAATCGATATATGGCATAGCAACAAAGGTGAAGTTTTGTTGATTAAACGTGAAGCATGGTAAATAAACATATGATGTGAATCATCTAATACGGCAATGTGTTAATTTAAAGCAAGCTTGGGTAACCACTATGGTAAGAGAGCAGTTAAATGACCAATTTGCAGCATATTTAAATCATTTTGATTTCTCATATGTTTTAGTTTTAAATATATAATTCCATAATTAAATAAGGAATTCAAGACCTTTCTATCTTCATATTTAAATTTTTATCATCTTGGATTTGGTCTTGATTCTGGACAATTTACAAAATCATGGAGTTTACATGATATAATATTTTCAGAAAAGGTCATTACTGCAAATTCTCATTCTCATTTTTGATGCATTGGTTTTAATTTCAATTCCCTTGAGCACTAAGCATTTCGTTTTTTTATTTTATTGCTTGCTTTATTGTAAATAAAATAAATAACGATTTTGGGTCATAGGATTTTAGGAAGTTTGGCTTCTTCATGTTTTTAATGTTAAGAAGTCAGCTAGTTTGGAGAAACTGATACCTTTTAGGTAAGATCAAAAGCAATTATCTAATGGTAAGATTCATGTACCCACTTTCATTAATTTCCATTTCGTTACTTTAGTTTCAGTTTTGTTTTTCTGATATATAAATCTGTTTTGCAGCTCTTCATAAAAAAGCTTTCAATCCTCTGTCGCATCATATTTTGGAAGTCCTATATTTTTCTCCTGGCTTTATTTCAATAAACAACGATAATCTTCATCGAAACAACTACACCAGGAAGTTTCTGAACCTTTAGTTTTTTTCATTAAGCATCCTGTTTTTATTAGAAAATAATTAAGATGATGCTTTGAAACAAAAAGATTGATATCAGACAGAAAATTTTCATTGTGGCTGAATTTTTTCGTCACTGTTATCTAAAAACCTAAAACACTTACAACCCTGCAAGGTATGATTTTTCTAAATCTTGACATAAGAAGGAATGATTACATGATTATTTTGTTTTTCTTCATATTGTTGAGATATTGGTATAAACATTCTTGTTTGAGTTTATCTTTTGAAACTTGGATTTTCCTTTCCACTTTTAAAATTTCTTCATCTTCATTTTGGTTTGCTGTTTTCTTTTATCATTTTAGCATAAGATTTATTTTCTTTGGTTTTCAGTTTTGATTTTGGTGACTTTGCCGTGGTTTATATGGAAGGCCTTCTGTTATCTAACTATGGTTGGCATACATGGGGAAAAAATTGTTAATATTCACCTATTAGTTTTTTCTTTAAAATCTCTTAGTAAAGTTTGATTTTCTTATTATAAAGGTAGACATACTTAAGGAAGAGATTACCAATTTAGAGAAGTTGGCAAAGTATCATAAAATCTAGAATTTTTTTTTTTTCATTAAAATTGTAATCATTTTGAGATTTCAATATTTTATTAGGATCTTTCAAAGTTCTATTATCAGTTAAGAAAAATTATTTTTAATGAAGTAAAGACACTTTACAGCGAAGCATTTTTAACTCTGAAATTGTCATTCTTAACTCGTAAGGAGTCAATGATTCTCCCTGTCCCAAAGGGTCTTATTTTTCTAGAGTATAATCCAGAGATATATTTAAACTTAAAAGGTAAGAGGTCTCATCATGAGCCTGCTTACCATGATTATAGGGGAAAAATAGGCTGACATTACCAACACTACTAAACAAACCAGGGTAATGGCTTATGATTGCAAATAATTATAAGACAAGGGGTCTCATCACGAGCCAGCTTGTTCAGTCCAATTATAACCAATGAATGGCATTATCAACTATATGGCTACCAAACCAAGACAATGGCTTTTAAGATTTATAATAAAAAAAACAAAAAATTAAAATTAAACATATATAAATGGATTTATCTCTAGGTCAATAAGTCTTAAAGGGATGAGATTCTGAATCATTGATGATTAAAAGCTAACCCTGTCGAGACTATAGATGTTTGCTAGCAGCAGTGGCTCTACCTGTGACAAATGAGTATATTTTAAAAGCTAAGTTGCAAAGTGACCCCTGCTTTATCTCTACAACTAATTAAACACTGATATAGAGTTTTGAAATATTTTGATTTATGAGAAATTTTAAGAAAAATTACAGTTAAATGATTCTTTTTTTTATTCAGACTAATGAACCTAGTCAAGCATGTCAAGCATAATTCTATCTTCTTTAATTATTTTTACTTTAATTTTAGGAAAATATTATTCATATCAAACAGAGATAACTGGTTCTTCTCCCGTGTGTTGCCATTGTTGTGGTAAAAACATAACCCCCCATTATTGATGTCTTCACTTCAATATAATGGGGACCCTTTCGATAAATATTTTTGGCTAAGCACCTTTTAAGATTTTTATTTTATTTGATTATCCTACGCGATTGTTAATTTTTCATTTTCTTTGGATTCTTGTTTTGATTGCTTTGTTAAAATCAATTTTTTGTAAGCTTCCCATTGACGCTTGTTTCGCTTCATTTGGTCAACTGGTTTAAAAATGGTACTCCTTTGAAATCCTATCATTTGTCTAATCTCGGTTAAAAACACAATTTTTATTCTTTTTATTTATTTTCAAAATAGTTGTAGTTTAGATAGGAAAATTAGGCTTTAGAAAATTTTAGAACTAATCTAAACATCATTAAAATAAAATAAAAATAAAAAACTGGTTTTTAATATTAAATTTTAAGATTAATAAATTAATTATTAATAATAAAATATAATTAATTTAATTAAATTAAAACTTAATTATAAAAATATATAAAATAAAAAGATTTTTCGGATCACACGATCGCATCGCGGGTTTTCAAATGATGCATTTTCTTAAAACCCCGATAGCCCTCATATCCCGATGGCCGATATGCGGTGAAGGCCTCAAGCATTAACTAAAGTTTAAAGTACCATGTGTTCAAATCTCAATGCGATCTCTCCATTGCATCGGAGCCCTCAATTGATACAACCCAACTTAACCTTCATATGATGCGATGAAATTACATTCCGCAAAACATTTTTCTCGCATATTTTTTATCGCATAAACTAACACTTCAACCAAAAAAGAAATATGCGATGAGGGCGATGCGATGTGAGGGAGATTTTAACTTTAGTTTAATTACCTTTTGGTTTATTCTTCATCCGTTTTGAAATAGATACGTACGCGTTAAAAGCTAATATACTTAATGAATATTAATAATATAATATTTATTAAATATTTAATATGATTAAAAATTAATTAATTTTTAAATCTATATATGTAATTTAATTTAAATTAAAAGAATTGTGTGTATATACAAATTAATTAATTTAATTAAATTAATTATTATTAGATATAAGAAATTTATTAAATAGTTAGTTAGTTTATTATTAACCATTAAACTGGTATTAAATATTAAAAATTAGAATACTATTTAGGATTATATTTTTAATAAAAAATTCTGATATTTAGCCCAGCAACAAAATTTCCAGATTTAGACCAGATTTGACTCAACAACTTTGGAAGCTCATAGAATGGGTTTTACTTGGCCAAATGAGGCATAGAACGACTCATTGGAAAGATAAAATCAAGGAGAATATTTTTGAGGAGGTTTCACTAATAAATTTGGTCGTTAATTGAATAAAAAATCATGCATAAGATCAAGTTCCAAATTTCTAAAAATAAAACCAATTTTCTGAGTTATTTTCTGCATTTTCATTTGTCCAAGCCTCTTCTAATTGCAGATTCGCTCATCAATAAAATCCTTAGCCAATTAAACCATCCAAGGCATCAATAGAGAGTTTATATTTTATTTTCAATGATCTATTTAAATAGAATTTGATTGGAGTTGTTTTAAATGCCATACATGATATTTTGTTTTTATTGATTGCATTTAATTTTATTTTGATTTATTCTTACAGGAAAAAAGTAGAAGAGATTTGGAAGAAAATATCTCAATCAATGAGAATGCTCCATCAATTAAAGATTGAAATTTTGAGCGAATAAAATGGGATTGGACAGATTTCTTTTCAACAAACTCTCCCCTCAAAAGTTATGTTGCAAATATTATAAATAGCAGATTGCATAATGGAATAAAGGCTGCTCTCCTTTGCAATTCTGAAATTCTAAAAGCACTTTTGTAATAGGGATTTAGAGTTGTAGGTGGGAGGAGTAGAATCTCAGATCTGGAGATTATTGAGGTTTTCTTTTATATCCTGAGTTATGTATAATGAACAGAGTTTGCACTATTGTAGCTCTGCTTTTGAAAGCAGAAGCCCAGGCATTGTAAAGGACTATTAGAGACCGGAGTTGGAGAAATGGATTTAATAAACTGGTATTTCGAATACTATTGTTTTAAATGCTGGTTTCATTTTATGATAACAGGAATGGTGTCAATTTGCTTACATATTTGTGCACTTTTGTCAGTATGGGTAATTTGCTTCTATTTTATGTTGTTATTTATCTCTGCTCTTATGGGCCGAACTCTGATTTCTGAGTAACTATTTACTCACAAATCTGTCTTTTAATATTGGATGAATAGATAGTGATATGTTGTGAACTTCTTCCGCATATTATTGTTTAATTATTCAAGTTACTGATTAAATGATCAATACCATTTTGTGAACTACTTCCTGAGTGTTGTTGATTGATTATTTCAGTTAAAGGGTCTCAATAGGATGTGTTTGGTATCCATAATGTCAGTTAATTGAACTACTTCATTAACTTGATATTCATTATAAACGACACATTTCAATCCCAATATTATAAATACCTGCTCTTGGTTAGGTTAGATCTATATCTGTCTAATTGAGATAGGATTAGGATAGTTTCTTTTGCTTGCATCTTAGAACAAGTTTGCATTTAGAGTAAATTTTACATACTTTTAAGTCCTCTTTCCAAAGAGGCAAACTTTAGTAGTGGATTGGCTGAGCCCTAAATCAGCTTAAGGATCCATTTCTTGCCTGATCAGCTAGAAGGACGATCTGATGTCTCTTTTCCATTGGTGAATGAAAGTCATATTTTGAAGCCATTGGAGATTGAGAGAAGGTAACTGGACCTAGTTGAACCAGCCGGAACCACCATTCCAAACAGGAAAGGAGCTGCTAACCAAGGTCCAGACCGGGTGGTCTCCCCCATGTTGTTGCAGCGATTTTCGAGGCTTCAACATAATCTTACATTTCATTGCAGAAAAAGTACTAAGTTTTTACAGGTTCCGAAAGATAAATAGATAGACACAAACAAACAGTGTCTCTCAAAGACTACATTTATTTCAAAAGAACATGACAAGAGCAACATCAAAGATGACATATCCAAGCATTAGCACATGATTTTGGATACAGAATGTCGAATTAGATCCATCAAACCATTTGGAAGCCTTTCAGATACCAGTCTTACCATTGCATTCCTACTTGTTCAGTCAATAATATCTTCATCTCATTTTCCTTCACAGTCATTTTCCTGCCTCGCTTCCACTAACCTTTAAACCCAATAATAAAACCATTCATCTCTCCTACAAAACTAATTCATTGCATTTTCCTTTTCTCTTTTTCAAATAAATCTTGATCCACTCTAAAAATTTTCATCCATAGTCCTTCAAAATTATTGTTTTATGTTCACGTTAGATGATGGAGGATTCATTAAGGCCTCCCTCCTAACAAGTCTTGGCCTATCGACATCAACACATTATCTAGGTTTAGGGATAGAGTCCTTATTAGTACCCTGAGGCTTGTATGCATCAATGACAAGTTCTCTCACTGACAATCATGGGAATACATCAATGCCCCTTGATTGTTATATCTTGCAAGTGGCTTGACATCAACTCATTTATTCACACTTTGCAAGATGTACTTAGGTACCTTGGACCTCGTTGACATTAATGACGAGTTTGCCTCACATTGGTTAATGACATTCATTAATGGCTAGTAATCCAATGACTTCTCTTCATGCTTGACAACAACACATTTATTCACATGAATAGAATTGTACCATCGGGTTTTGTAGCAGGTGAAGACTATACCATTTCAACATTTTGCAGCAGATACAACAGATTTAGCAACAACAATAAAGAATCCACTTTCACCACCTCATCCACCATTTATGCAACCAAGAAGTAGATCAAATTCTACATTCTATTCCATGATCCAACAACAACTACAACTTCTCTACATATGCACAGTTTGTCCACTTCGTAGGTAAGTAAAGGTATGTTCTTTTCTAGCTTTTAATCATAGAATAATTGAATATTAAAATTATAATTTTTGGAAAATACTTCACCATATTTCCTTTCTCATTTAAAAAAAAAACCGTAAACACCTTTAGTTGGGGGGAAGGGAGATCCATGTATTATCACATCCATATCACTTCATTCCATTTCACTTCATTTCATCCTAACATACTTGTCCTAATCAATTATGATTGCATTATGGTTCAAAAGTTATGTGATTTGCAAATAAATGCCTAAATGATGAGCATATTATATGGTTGATTTAAAGATCCATTCTTAAATATGTTCAATGAATCTTGCTGCAATAAAAAGAAACGAGTTATTGAAACAAGAACCAATGTCAATTAATATTTGGTTGTCACACAAGAAACAACCATACATGTTGCAATTAAATGTATGACAAGGAATCCTTTGCAAAAAGAAATGAAATTGACAAATGCAAATTTTAAGGACAATTGATATAACCCAAGCTCATTCAAAAGAAAATCATGATTAAGAAATGCAGTAGATTGCATGAGGACATGCAATAACGTCAGTTGGGGGGAATGTAGAGTCTCCAAAATGTATTGAAAATATCATCCACTTTCACCTTTATCGCCACCATTTCACTCACATGTCGCAACTCCATGAGCATATAATCTTTCATTAGCCTCCATTTTTATAATTATATGGGTTCCATTTGTGTTTTCACAGAGTTAATGATTTCTAGTATTATAAGTGAATTAAATGGTTAAAACTTAGAAAAATGACATATACTTGCTAATACTTAAAAGTGGCTTGAGTTTCATGACATGTTTTTATAATTATTTAGTTTTTATAATATAATTATTATAAGTTATTAACCAATCTCCCAAATGACTGATCCGACCATCGATGGCCCTTGGTTGATTGGTCACGTCTGTTGACCATGGAAGATGTCTTTGGCTCCCATGGCTACAACAACCAGAAATACACTGACGTGGGGGAATGGTGACTGGGAACCAATAACGGAGGATAACGATGACATGATAAGGGTGGTAGGGCAGCGTGAGATGGAAAACGGTTGTGGTAGGGATATGCGGGGGACTGAAGCAGTGGAGAATAGCGATGGGGAGATGACTGGAGATGGAGACAATTTTAGTGGATGTGGGCAGTGGAAAGGGATAGAGGAACAATCAGAAACATGGTGGATGGAGTGCGAACTATGCAACGAGGAGCAAACCTGCTCTGATACCACATGTGACAGACAAACCAACAATTGACATACAAATATGTATTTATTAATAATGAATATGAATTGATGATTTATAGGATGGGAGGCCCAAACTTAAATATAGCCCTAATGCCTCTTGGTGAATGGGCATGATCTTTGATAATGCCCTGTGCCCTAATTAACTAAATCATTTACAAAATACTTAATTTTTATATAACAGCCATACTGAAGTGCCTCCTATATATTGGAAAGTATTGAAGAACCTTCAATATACTTCCGTACTGGAACAAGATTTCACCCCCGAGATGCAATGCAGGAAGTTAATGACAATTGCTATTTTTAAAGACGCTGGAACACATCTCTAGCCCAGACCTCTAGATATTTGCGTTAGGTTACAAATGCTCCTTATGTTAATTGAGGTAAATTTTAAGTTTATCTTGAATTATGTTTCAATTTTATGGCTCAACAATGTCACATGAATTCCTATAATGCAACTAAATGATAAAAATGAAATATTTTCATTCGATGAAGGTCAAACTAATGAGGGAAGAGAGACAACCAAACAAATGCATCAATCAAGTAAATTGCATCAAAACATATCTCCCTAACTTTTCCAATGCAAGATGAAAAAATGAAAACTACTCTTTCACTTCCACTAACAAATGCAATGCCAAAATGCAATCTTATGAGAAACAAAAATGAATTTTCTTTCACTAAGATGCACTAATATTTTTGTTCTTTTTCTTTCACTTTGATTCAAAATGCAAACTAATGCATAAGTAAAGGGAAAATGGATTTCAAAACAACTAAAATGAAAATTTCATTCACTTTTGGTTTCGAATAAAATCGTTTAAAATATACTTAAATGAAGAAATCCTTTCACTTTTCTTTCCGAAACAATGAAATCAAAACAAGCATACACTTTCATCTTCACCAAAGCAAATAATTATAATCCACATTTGACAATGGATAAAAAGTAATTTTCAAAGTACAAAAATTATCCAATACTAATGAAAATAACTTCACAAACATGAACCAAAAGTAACTCGAATATGGTGCCCTGACCACAATAAAACTCCTAAATGGGGGCAATTAATCTCCCAGAGATAAGCCAAGTGATGAGTGAAGGGTGACTTGGACCTGGAAACCCTAGAAGGTAATCAAGCTTCAGTCACACATCAACAGAAGCCAAGAGACAATTGCAACCACTAAAGGACAACAATCAAGACAAACACATTGTAATCACACTAGAAAAACAATCACAAAGGTTGAAATCCACTGAAAATAAGAAGAAACCCTAATTTTTCTAGCCTCTGGGATCAACGTGCCTTTTAAAGGAAAAGGGGCGATGAAAAGAAGAGCAACATGATTGTTAATTCAAAATCAATGCTGGCAGTGCTTCTCTAAGACCAGAGAACACGCTGGGCGAGGAAAAAAAGGAAAAACAAAAAAATTCAAAAATCAGACTAGACTCAACACTCCCAAGCAAAAACCAGTGACTTTATAAACCTACAGTGATACACACAAATGAAGAAATTATCAGTTGGTCCAACCAATTAGAGGATCAAATCGAATGAAGTGATGGAAAGGTTATAGCTTCCTTAGTGGAGTTTCCATTTTGTTGTCTACGTAAATCGTTTCTGGGGACAAAGACGATCCCTCCAGCCTAATGAGTGGGTCTAGCAACAAACGAGACAATATACAAGACACTTTCCTAAATTACCATCGAAATGAGAGAAGAGGAAGGAGACCTACCTCATTTTGATGCTATAATGCACTCCTTTGTTGAAGATCTTGATCGCTTGCTCCTCAGGCTCAGTCCTTATTGCTCACAGCGTTTGAATACCTGCACAAGAGGCCAAAGACACAACAAAGCATACAAATGAAACAAGCATAATAAAATTCAATCCAATTAACATATCAAGGAGCATTATGATAAATGAAGCATTGACACAAGCATTTATGGAAAGTGAACCAACAATTGTATATATTAATAAACAAAAGGGGAAACGTACAACCTAGGCCTTGATGTTAGTAGCCCTCCTTGAGTGAATGTCCTCAAGCTCTCCAAGCACTCCTTCTCAAAGCCAAAGTGAATAACATGTAGGCATTATCTCAGCATAAGAGTGCAAATAATCAGAGACCAACCATTTGGGAATGGAAGAGGATGAATATATAGGCAAGGAGAGGGAGTTAGATTCTCACCAAATATAGGGGAAGGCCCTCATTTCAAGGAGGAAGCTCATAGGGATAAGATCAAAGGGAAATATTGGGAGAATTTGACCACATCCACAACGAACAACCTCCAACTCATCGTTTTGTAAGCCTCTAGATCATGAATATTCTTGTACTCTTTGGGAAAACTTTCCTTTTAGGGATCAATGCAAGTATCTATGTAAAAACTGCGACACAACAAGGCTAATATGGTGCAACTTTCCATCAACGTGAGTAGGCAGTGTCACAGTCGCGCTGAACCAGAAATTAGGGTTTTGAGCTCATTCCTCAGGGAATGCTCAAGGCATGTTTTCATTAGTTCTTTAGGGAGGATATGGACTGCATATTAGGATGGGTACACTTTATAGTTGTCAAGTTTCAGCCACTCTGGGTTATGACATAGGGAAGTGTAGGAGGTGTACTATGTAACACCCTAATAACCCCCAAGTAGCTTCGCAATATTCACCCTTCTAGCCTGAGATTTCATAGAAGCCAAAATCCAGTAATAGCCAGGGTGTTTTTGGCTTTCCCCCTCCCCCTCCAAGAAGAAGTATGGCTGACGATATTAAGCTACCCATTTTCAAAGGAATTGGATTGGAGGATCCATAACAATTTTTGTTTTTATGTGAAGTTGTATGGACAACAAAGTAGATCAACAATGAGAATATAAAGAAAATGCAACTTGTTATGACGTTGCAAGATAGAGCATTGACATGGTATATGAAGTATTTAGATAATCAGAACAAAACGTTTGTAGATATGAAAACATCACTGATAAGAGAGTTTAAGAAACCGAAGTCCGAGTCAAAGCACATCACTGAGTTGAAAGAGATCAAACAAAAACCTACTGAGTCTATTTGGGAGTTTGATAAGAGATTTAAGGTGTTATTGGGTCAAGTAAGATTCGACATAGTTCGACAACAACATCAGGAATGGTTTATAGCTGTGCTGCTACTGCATATCAGATTGTCATTGATGCAACAAAAGACAGAAAGTCACGTTGAATCTCTACAGGTTGTCATGAAATTGGAAGCTTCACCTATAGAAGATACTAATGTAGGCATGCAATAGATTTAGACTCAGATGGCGAACCTAACCCTACAAATACAAGACATCAATAAAATATAAGAATTTAGAGAAGAAATATGGTGTACAAAGTGAAGATCGGAGGGCCATTCTAAATAACTGTGCCCTATCTTTAGGAATTATATGGCTAGTGAAGTACCAAATCCCTTGAATGTAGGATCTAACATGTGGTGTGAAATATGAAAGATTAGAGGCCAACATTGTTCAGAAGGATGTTATTTGTTACAAAAATATGTACAGACTCTTAGAAATCTATATTGCAAATTCTGTAAATCAGTAGTACATTATGAGAATAATTGTTGGGCTTATGAAATAATCATGGAGCACGGTGCTGACACTTATAGAATGCAAGTAGAAGAGAATGGACATGAGGACAATGGAAAGCGTGGTGGTCAAGGAGGTTACCAAGGAATAGGTTGAGGACGTGGACAAATCATTTTCTATAATTGCGACTAACCAGGTCATTTTCTGAGATACTTCCATAACCCCACAATGACATGTAAGAACTGTAAATCCTTTGACCATGTAATTGAAGAATGTCCTAGACTTATGGCGAAGATGAAAGAAAAAAGGAATCAACAACCAAAAATGAATATTCAAAAGATGACTACTGAAAGGAGGACCGACAAACCTCGAATTAGTATTGTCACTAGAAGTGGAGCTGCAACCAGTAGTGATAAAGCAGATGAAAACAAAGAATCTGAAAGTGAATGGGTCAGAGAGACTGTTGAGAAAATTCTTGTTTTTGATATTCAGAAAGAAAAATAAGTATTTATGGGAGCAAAGGGAAGTTTTATGGATGCTGGAGCTTTGACCTCTAGTGTACAACCAAAGCTCGATCAGAAAAGTAACTTCGATGTGTCATCAACTCTGACACAAGACCATGATTCAACAAATCAAGTAGGTATTTTAAAGTCTTTTCTGTAGACTTGTATGAAATTGTTAATAGATCAAAAGGTTGTAGAAGGGATTCAAGAGTTGATAGGTTCATGTGCATCTAAAGAAACACCGCGAAGTGAGATGTGCATAGTCAATAATTTTTGTTGACAGAAGAGATCTGGAAAAGAAATGAGGCTTAGTGCGTAGATAGGAGAATGTGAGATGGATCAAATTACTTTGTATTTGGGATCTGATGCTAATGTCTTGACAAAATAGACATTGAAATTAATGGGTAAGCCAAAGCTACAGTGGTCACCTATTCAGTTAAGGATGGAAAATCAATAAAGGATCTTCCCTCTAGGAAGACTACCAGGTGTCACAGTGGATACTGAAGGAGTTTTCACTGCTACTCTTTTTGAATTAATAGAGATTGTTGATGATAGTACCCCTTATCCTGCATTGCTTGGAATTAGCTTGGAATTTGACAATATGGCCACACTATAACAAAACCATGTGATTAACGTCCCTTTTTTCTTCATTTTTTTTCATCTAGAGCCCAGTTTTGGTGCTATTTGTGTCCATTTTATAAAAATGGTGCAGAATTTGATGCAAAATTTGCACCAAGTTTTGCACCAACACTTACACCAAGTTTAGCACCAAGTATTGTAATAGGTTTTGCACCAGGTTTATGACACGTTTTATGCCAAGTTTTGTGCCATCCTTTGCACCATGTTTTGCATGAAGTTTGGCACCTATTTTTGTTTGGCATAATTTTGCATCCTCTGTTGCATCCACTTTTTGCACCAACACTTGCATAAACTTTTGCATCATCTCTTGCATCCTTTCTTAAATCATTTTTTGCGTCCATTTTTGCATCCCCTTTGCGCCAAGTTTTGCATTGAGGTTTGTGTCTACTTTTTTTGCATCCACTTTTGCATCTTGTTTTGCATCCATATTTACATCCTCTTTTTCATCTATTATTGTGTCCACTATTGCATCCAGTTTTCTTGTGCCATAATTTGCACCTCCCTTTGCACCCATTTTTTCTTCTAATTTTTCATCCACAATTGCGTCCTCATATAAATCTAGGTTTTCATCGACTTTTACATCTATTTTTTCGTCCCTTTTTGTATCCACTTTTGTGTCAATATTTTCATCGGGTTTTGTGTCTCATTTTGCATCAAATTTTGTTGCATCAACTTTTGCATGCTATTTTGCACCCATGTTTACGTCCACTTTTGCATCCCTCTTTGCATCTTCGTTTGCATCTTCATTTGACTATTCTTTTTCATATATCATTACATCCACTTTTTTTGCACCACAATTTGTGCCATGTTTTGTACTTACTATTGTACCCACATTTTCTTTCAATTTTGCATCCATGTTCGCATCCTCTTTTGCATCCAATATTTGCATAAAATATTACATATCTTTTTGCATCCAATTTTGTGATGGGTTTATGCATTGGGTTTTATGTTTAATTTTGTATCTATTTCCATTGCATCCATATTTTTCATCCAATTTTGTTTCTCCTATTGCACTTGTTAGCACTCTTCAGTGTCCCAAGGATGAGAAAGGAGAACGACGGAGGTAATCTCAAACCAATTTGGATCTCGTAGCTAGCCCTACCAAATTAGAGAGGGCTCTCTCAAGAATCTCATAGCCAATGAAGTGAATAGAGAGGAAATAAGATGTTAGGCTAGATATTAAGCTCACTAGGGTTTGACTTTAGGGTTTCCTCGATGAAGCTCCTAGATCTAGGAACTAGGTTAGGGTTTCAAATGATCAATTGCAGGGATATAATGGAACAAGTTAGGCATGTTCACTAATGGAAGTAGGTTGTCAATATCGTATAGGGATGAACATATAAAGGATCAAAATGAGCATGTAACCATGAATTCACTCATCAGAAGAAATAAAACAATAGCATGAAAATCTCATAAAAACAGAGCATATAACTTATGAATTCTACTTGAACACCTATGAGATAATGAAAAGAAAGAATAGATATGGTAATAAGGAAAAATATATATTAAATTTAATGGTAGATAGAGAAAAACATTGTCACAAAAGCATACCACAAGAATCCAAAGATAATAACTACAATTGCATGTTGTATTATTGCAAGAAAGTGTGCACTAGCTCCAAGCTATGATTCTCAAACATCCCACCCTCTCTATGACAAAAAAAACCAGATTCCCCCTCTCAGGGTCGAATCCATTATCATAGGACCTATTTACATCAAAATCTCTAACCATACCTAAAACTAGGGCAGTTAGAAACCAACTTCCTTTTTAGACTAACTGACTTAGTTTGACTTTGAAAGCATTAATGACAATAAAATTCACTCTTACCATCCATATAAAAATTAATTCCATCATTTATATTATCTCAAGATTAATAACATGAATAAAAATAAACTCTTGACCATGAAAACTTCGAAAATAGGTTTCTCCACAGAAGCGCAGCGAAATGTGTAGAAGAGTAGCGTGCTCTTAGCAGAAGCGTAGCGAATTTTGGCAAGATGTTTTGGAGGCCTTCTCAGAGGATTTTTGGGCTGAAAATGGTATAGTTGGAAATATGGGGATGTTTATTAGGCCTCTAAAGTTTCAAGTCTTCAAAAAATCCTCTCTAAGACCACTTAAAACTCAATTTTCCACAACTACTCCAGAAGTGCAGCATGAGGTTCGAAAAGGTGGCGAAAACATGAAAACTGGCTAGTTTTTTACTTTTTCTCCAAAAATATGAGCTGAAATGAAAAAAAAGTTGATATCTATGATCTAGGGACCAAGATCGTTCCACACATGTAATCCATTTGTAACCATGAATTCACTCATCAGAAGAAACATAACACTAGCATGAAAATATCATCAAAACATAGCATATAACTTATGAATTCTTCTTAAACACCTATGAGATAATCACAAGAAAGCATAGATATGGTAGTAAGGAAAAATATATATTCAATTTAATGATAAACAGAGAAAAACACTATCACAAAAGCATACCACAAGCATCCCAAGATAATAGTTGCAATTAGTTGTTGTATCACTGTAAGAAAGTGTACAATAGCTCCAAGTTATGATTCTCAAACATCCCACCCTCTCTATGACTTAGATCAGGCTACATATAGACCAAAAACCACATTCCCCCTCTCAGGGGTAGAATCCATCATCATAGGAACAATTTAAATCAAAATCTCTAACCATACCTAAAACTAAGGAGGTTAGGAACCAACTCCCTGTTTAGACTAATTGACTTAGTTTGACTTTGAAAGTATTAATTATAGTAAGATTCACTCTTACCATCCCTATAAAAATTAATTACATCAATTAGAATTATCTCAAGACTAATTACATAAAAAAAATCAACTCTTGACCATGAAAACTTCGAAAATAGGTTTCTCCACAGAAGCACAACGAAATGTGTAGAAGCATAACGTGCTCTTAGCAGAAGCGTAGAGAATTTTGGCAAGATGTTTTGGAGGCCTTCCTGGAGGTGTTTTGGGCTGAAAATGGTATCGTTGGAAATCTGGGGATGTCTACTAGGCCTCTGAAGCTTCAAGTATGCAAAAAATCCTCTCCAAGGCCACTTAAAGCTCAATTTTCCACAACTACTCCAGAAGCGCATTGTGAGGTCCAAAAAGGTGGCATAAACATGAAAATTGGCTAGTTTTTGACCTTTTCTCCCAGAATATGAGCTGAAATGAAAAATCAAGTTGATATCTATGATGTAGGGACCAAGAGCTTTCCATACATGTAAGCCATCTATCATTTGGAGGCCCTGAGAAAAAGCACAACGTAGGCTAGGGTTTGTACGAAAATGAGGGAGATGAAGGGAATGCGTATGGGAAAAGTTTAGGGGAGGTGTATGGAGTGTGTTAAAAGGTCTCAGGGTAGGAAACCTATCATTTTCTCACTGAAATGATGCAAACTCTAAGATAACCCAAAAATGTAGCATATAACCCTAGGAGAGGGATTTGACCATTTGCTGGAGAAAATTCACTAAAAGAGAGTTGATGAGAGGTTAAACTTACTTTATTAGATCCTCTTGAACTTGTGGAATGATGATTGAACCCTGTGGTAGCCTCCTTTTAGCTCCAAAATGAAAAACATAGCGTGCTGGTCAAAAGCGCAACATACTAGCTAGTTAGGGTTTTGATGATGGAGAGATTGAGGCTCTGAAGGCTGAGATGAAGCTGAAAGTTGGAGAGATGCTCAATGAAGGTGAAATGAGAAATTATAATGCTTGGATGTTCTTCTTATAGGCTAGAAATCGATTTTTTCTTTTTGAAAAATTGAATGATATGATAGTGTACAACAACTTTATCACTTTATTATGCAAGGTTACATCTTCATAAGGAGTAAAATGTACCTTAGGAATCCTTTAAAACACTTTTTCCTAATTACTAACTCCCTTTATGGTGAGTATGGTGATGACATGACTCCCATATAGATTTTGATGACATGTAATGCATATCTTAAAACCATGATTAAAGACCTTTGAACCTTTGTAGTATGCATCATAATGATGATGACCTTCAATAATGACCAAGACACTCTTTTGGTGACTTATCACAAGGAGTGATGACAAGACCATGGTGGCATTTTATGGCCTTGAATATGGAGGGAGTAGTAATATACTTAGACACTAACCAATGGTCAAATTTTATTTGAAGATATAACATTTTGACCTAATAACCCTATCAACCACATGGAAAGAGTACATTTGATCACTGGTGACTCATAGACACTAACATCAGCTCCAACTGGGGATGGAAGCTCCTTTAGGGGGTGTCAAGAACACCATAGACCAAGTAGCCTCATCCATTGGGTGATGGAGTCAAAATAAAACACTTGACACTCAAATGATTGACTAACTAAATTGCGAAAAATAAAAACTGACTTTACTTACACATGGCACCAGACCATCAGGATCTTAGGGCGTTCACCTCAGGCTTCAAATCATAATGATAACCATCACCTGTTGAAGATATATATACAATCATGTGAAATGATTCCTCCAATGTAACCAATCCAACAAATGGCTACTTACTTGAATCATGCTCACACTTTCCTTGAGCAGGCAGAAAAAGAAAAAGATAGGCAACTCAAAGTGTCCACTGAACATGTGCTCATGATCCATAAATACAAGAAAATTCATATTTCAAGATGGATGCAACAAATTGGCAATAGGGTCTTCAATAATTTGGAACATTACCATGTCTTGAAAGTCAACAAAAATACAAGGATACCCTTCATTTTCCAATGCAAATTTTTTGTCAAAATAAAAGAAGAAAATATGTTCCTCAAGTTTTTCATTCACATCAGGAGAAAAGAAAGTTTGTTCTTGAAAATTTGTGTTTCACGTGGTCATATTATCAATATTAAAAATGTGCACATCCATAGGATCCATGAAAAACTGCTCTTCTTCAACAGACTCTTCATTTTATGAACCTGGAGGAGGACCATCATGTGCGAGAGACTCTAAAACAACCTCTTATTTATTGCTGCTCTCTTCCTTTTACTTTTCTTGAAATGTTTGATGATTATTTTCTGCCATAATTACATTATCTAAAACCTCCACACATGCCAATTCAAAATTATGATTTGCACGAATCTGCCCTTGGAATAGTGTTTCAAAAAATGGATGAGCTAGAGAGAAATACGAGTGGTGAATGTCTAAAGATCCTTGTCCATGCATTTCATCAAAAACCTCATCTTGGTCTTCACAAACCTGATCTTGAAATGAAAGCCCAGAGAAAGAAAAATATGAAACAACAAGTGGATGACTATCTTCATACCTCTGATCATCAAAAGACTGCCAAGTCTGTTGCAAAGATTCATCAAACTCATAGGATGGAACATGACTATAATACATAAGCACCGACTCTTCATTAAAATAGGGTTGAACACTCCCTTGTTCTTCTAAATTGTCTACATGCTATTTAATGTCATCATTGAGATCCTCCTCGGTTTCACTTTCATCCAAGGGAGAATACACCTGTTCTTCTTGGTGATGGAAAGGGTTCTCATACAAAGCCTCTACGATCTCTTCATCACCATAAGAATTCTCTAGATTTTGAATGAAAACCTTAGAATGTTCACAACAATCCTCAACCAATGAAAAATAAGGATGAGATTCTCTATATTTTTCAAAAAAATTTGAATGAAAATTATTAGGGGAATAAATACTATCCGATGGAAGACCTTCATACCAAGATCGTGCTTTTCCTACTAAGGTTGCCATGAACATTTTCATGAGATAGTCTTCATGAAATTGAACCTTTAGCTTACACACATGCATGTGAAATTTAACCAAGTGAAGAGCAACATCATCTCCTTTCTCATCTTTGAACTTCGACAAATAAGTCTGCCAATATACACAAGGCATCCGTTTGGAAAACTTGGAATGTGATGTCATTTGAAAGGAGCATATCTTTTGGATATATAACTCATCTAGATTTATGGATCCTGCTGCCAATGGAGTCTTTGGATCAAGTTGGAGTCGCCAAGTTAATGGTTCAGCCTTTAGATGTGTCTGACCATTATTCACCATCCGCAAATCAGATCCAAATTTTGATGATCTTTCCCAGGGAATATGAAATTGTTCGCTTCCCCAGTATGGTTGCCAAAAATGTTAGCACTCCTTAGTGTCCCAAGGCTGAGAAGGGACACTGATGGAGGTAACCTCAAACTAACTTTGGATCTGGTAGCTATCCCTAACAAATCAGATAAAGCTCTCGCAAGAATCTCATAGCAACTGAAGTGACTAGAGAGGAAATAAGATGATAGGTTAGATATTAAACTCACTAGGGTTTGATTTTAGGGGTTTTTGGATGAAGCTCATAGACCTAGGAACTAGGCTAGGGTTTCAAATGATCAATTGCAGGGATATAATGGGGCAAGGTAGGCATTGTTCAGTGACAAAAGTAGGTTTTCATTGTGGTATGTGGATGAATAGATAGAGGATTAGAATGAGCATGTAACCATGAATTCACTTATTAGAAGAAATAGAACACTAACACAAAAATCTCATTAAAACAAAGCATATAACTTATGAATTCTACTTAAACACCTATGAGATAATCACAAGAAGGCATAGATATGGTAGTAAGGAAAATATATATTCAATTCAATGATAAACAAAGAAAAAAACTATCACAAAAGCATACCATAAGAATCCCAAGATAATAGTTGCAATTGCATGTTGTATTACTACAAGCAAGTGTACACTAGCTCCAAGATATGATTCTCAAACATCCCACCCTCTCTATGAGTTAGATAAGGCTACATATAGACCAAAAACCACATTCCCCCTCTCAGGGGTTGAATCCATCATTATAGGAACTATTTACATCAAAATCTCTAACCTTACCTAAAATAAGGGAGGTTAGAAACCAACTCCTTGTTTAGACTAACTGACTTAGTTTGAATTTGAAAGCATTAATTACAATAAAATTTACTCTTTTTTTTTTCTAAGTAAATTTAATTCTATTAAGAAAGAGAGAAGGTATTTACAGGGTGACCGAAGTCAGTATATTGCTCTAAAAAGAGCCATCATTCCAAAAAACCAACTTAAACCTCCTTCCAGAGGAGAAGAAACACATGACCATGTTCTAAAACCACCCATGGAGTCCCATACATCCCAAGAAAAAACCAGGAGACCCGTACATCAGAAGCCAGAATAAACCCATAACCCAGATGACTAAGAAGCAACCCGAGGATAATAAAAACTTGATCAAAAAGAAGGAAGATCACTTTCATCAGAAGCATGCTACTCATCAAGTCGTTCCTCCATAATTCGGCACCAGCCGAATTCCGGTTCATCCTCAAAAGGAGCGTTGAACTGAGCAGAGGGACAGGGATTGGCAGGATACATCTCCGTGTCCTGAATACCTCCCCCTAGTTTCGCTCGTGTAGTCTGTGGCATCATACGAATGCCAAGCTGGAATGCAGGGGGAGGACCAACAGTAGCTCTCGAACCTCCCGTATGACTATCAGAGCCTTCCAATTGTGTGGTTTCGTAAAACACCACAGAGATGTGTACAGTGACGCGTGGCTGATGAAGCGAACTGTTGAAAGTAAAAATGGCTAACCTAGTTGTTGAAGGTGGCATTGGAGGTGGATTGGAGACGCGACGTCTTCCTCGCCCACTACGGGTGCTCGGATAACGCCCAGTGAACAGCTCGCTGGTGGCCGGCGAGTCCGAAGTGGAGTCGTTGGGGGGATGCCTGGGTTGGCCTTGGTGACAACCCATTCTCTGTCGAAGACGAGCCATAATAGGAAGGGCCTCAGACAGATATTCACCAAACACCACACTGAAACCTTGAAAGCTTGTTCTCCCCTGTCTTCCACCCACCCCTTTCCAAGACCACGCACAGAACAGGGCCAATGTGTAGGAGGTTCGAGCTAAGGGGAGAAAAACACAGAGGCCTCCTTCCAGAGCCAGATAACATAACAGAAGGAATGCCGCCAACCTCGAAACTAAAAACCTCAGAGCCAACAGAGATGAAATAGGAACGAATGGGAGTGGAGAGGCAATTTCCTTCAATGTCCCCCCCCCTTTCAAATTCTTTACACGAAATAGGAGCAATGCACCCGAGACCCGGAATTGAGGGTGGTATGCTCAGAGGCCACCTCCCAGAACCCGAACTCCGGCCAGTACCCCAGAGAGAATTAGCAAAATCCAGACATAGGGTCTCCGCTTTAGGCTCAGAATTGACAGAGAGAACTCACCTAGTTGCATTGTGCTTGCATTACCCTGCCCCTCCTTATAATTGTCTGCCCTTTCTTGATTAACCCACACCATAACTGCCTCATTGATGGAGGCCGCCATTGCTTGCAGGTCACGGCGTGCGAGAGTTGAAGCCATAATAGCGGATCCTGTAGCACTTAACGGGAGAATGTAATGGCCTGCATGCCAGGCTTCCCTCCCCCGATTGACATTAAACATCACGTACAGGGTGGGCAGGTGTCGAGCCGCCTCCCACCACCCCTGTCCCATCACGCTGATCGCCTCCTTATTCACCTGCATCCGGGGAAATAAAATTTACTCCTACCATCCATAGAAAAATTAATTACATCATTTAGAATTATCTCCAGACTAATTACATCAAGAAAAATCAACTCTTGACCATGAAAACTTCGAAAATAGGTTTCTCCACAAAAGCGCAACGAAATGTGCAGAAGCATAGTGTGCTCTTAGCAGAAGTGTAGTGAATTTTGGCAAGATATTTTGGAGGCCTTCCCGGAGGAGTTTTGGGCTGAAAATGGTGTCGTTCGAAAGATGGGGATGTCTACTAGGCCTTTGAGTCTTTAATTTTGCAAAAAATCCTCTCCAAGACCACTTAAAACTCAATTTTCCACAACTACTCCAGAAGTGCAACGTGAGGTCCAAAAAGGTGGCAGAAACATGAAACTTGGCTATTTTTTTAAATTTTAATCCCAAACTATGAGCTGAAATGAAAAAAGAAGTTGATATATGTGATGTAGGGACCAAGATATTTCCATACATGTAAGCCATTTGTCATTTGAAGGCCTTGAGAAAAAGTGCAGTGTAAGCTAAGGTTTGTAGGAAAATGAGGGAGATGAAGGGAATGGGTATGGGAAATGTTTAGGGGAGGTGTATGGAGTGTGTTCAAAGGTGTTAGGGTAGGAAATATATGATTTTTCTCACTGAAATGATTCAAACACTAAGATAACCCAAAAATGCAGCATAAAACCCTAAGAGAGGGATTTGACCATTTGCTGAAAAAAATTCACTGAAAGAGAGCTGATGTGAGGTTATAATTACTTGATTAGATCCTCTTGAACCTGTGGAATTCTGATTGAACCCTGTGGTAGCCTCCTTTTAGCTCCAAAACCAAAAACGCATCGTGCTGGTCAAAAGTGCAATGTTCTAACTAGTTAGGGTATGGAGGCTCTAAAGGCTGAGATGAAGTTGAATGGTGGAGAGATGCTCAATGAAGGTGAAATGAGCAATTAGAATGCTTGGATGATCTTCTTATACACTAGAAATTGATTTTTTCTTTTTGAAAAAAATGAATGATAGGATATTGTACAACAACTTTATCAATTTATTATGCAAGGTTACATCTTCATAAGGAGTAAAATGTAGATTAGGAATCATTTAAAACACTTTTTCCTGATTACTAACACCCTTGACGGTGACTATGGTGTTGACAAGAATCCCATGTAGATTTTAATGACATGAGGAAATGATGACACCTAATGCATATCCTAAAACCATGCTTAAAGACCTTTGAACCTTTGCAATATGCATGATAATGACATGATGACCTTCAATAATGACCATGACACTCTTTTTGTGACTTATCGTAAGGAGTCATGACAAGACCATGGTGGAATTTTATGACCTTGAATATGGAGGGAGTAGTAATATACTGATACTAACCAATGATCAAATTTTATTTGAAAATATAACAATTTGACCTAATAACCCTATCAACCACGTGGAAAGAGTACAATTGATCATTGGTGACTCATATACACTAACATCAACTCCAGCTGGGGATGGCAAATCCTTTAAGGGGTTTCAAGAACACCGTAGACTAGGTAGCCTCATTAATTTGGCGATGGAGTCAAAATAAAACACTTGACACTCAAATGGCTACCTAACTAACCTTCGAAAAACAAAATTTGACTTTACTTGACACAAAAACTGACTTTACTTACACATGGGAGCAGACCATTGCGATGTCAGGGCCTTCACCTCAGGCTTCAAATACTTATGATAACCACCATCTGCTAAAGATATATATACAATCATGTGAAATGATCCCTTCAGTGTAACCAATCCAGCAAATGGCTACTTACTTGAATCCTGCTCACACTTTCTTGAGTAGGCAAAGAAAGCAAAAGATAGGCAACTCAAAGTGTCCACTGAACATGCGCTCATGATCCATAAATAAAAGAAAATTCATTTTCCCATATGGATGCAACAAATTGGAAATAGGGTCTTCAATAATTTGGAACATTACCATGTCTTGAAAGTCAGTAGAAATACAAGGACACCTTTCATTTTCCAATGCAAATTTTTTTCAAGATGAAAGAAGAAAATATGTTCCTCAAGTTTTTCATTTGCATTAGGAGAAAGGGAAACTTGTTCTTGAAAATATGTGTTTGAGGTAGCCATATTATCAATATAAAAAATGTGCACATCCATATGATCTAGGACAAAATTCTCTTCTTCAGTGGACTCTTCATTTTCTGAACCTAGAGGAAGATCATCATGTGTGAGAGACTCTAAAACAACCTCTTCTTTATCATTTCTCTCTTCCTCATAATCTTCTTGCAATGTTTGATGATTATTTTCTGCCATAATTACATTGTCTGAAACCTCCACACATGCCAATTCAAAATTATGATTTGCACGAACATGCCCTTGGAATAGTGTTTCAAAAAATGGATGAGCTCGAGAGACATATGAGTGGTGAATGTCTGGAGATCCTTGTTCATGCATTTCATCAAAAACCTCATCTTAGTCTTCACAAACCTGATCTTGAAATGAAAACCCAAAAAAGAACAATCCGAAACAACAATTGAATGACTATCTTCATACCTCTGATCATCAAAAGGCTGACAATTCTACTGCAAAGATTAATCAAAATCATAGGATGGAACATGACTATCATACATAAGCACCGACTCTTCATTAAAACATGGCTGAAAATTGCCTTATTCTTCTAAAATGTCTACATGCTGGTTAATGTCATCATTGAGATCCCGCTCAGTTTCAATTTCATCCAAGGGAGAAGACACCTGTTCTTCTTGGTGATGGAAAGGGTTCTCATACAAAGCCTCTAGGATCTCTTCATCCATGAACTCTTCATCACCATAAGGATTCTCTAGATTTTGAATGAAAACCTCAAAATGTTCACAACAGTTCTCAACCAATGACAAAGAAGGATGAGATTCTCTATATTTTTCAAAAAATGTTGAATGAAAATATTTAGGAGAATAAATACTAGTAGATGGAAGACCTTCATACCAAGATCGTGCTTTTCCTTCTAACGTTTCCATGAACATTTTCATAAGACAATCTTCATGAAATTGAACCTTTATCTTACGCACATGCATGTGAAATTTAACCAAGTGAAGAGCAACATCATCTCCTTTCTCGTCTTTGAACTCCGAAAAGTAAGTCTACCAATATACACAAGGCATGCGATTAAGAAAACCTAGAATGTGATCTCATTTTAAAGGAGCATATTTTCTAGATATAGAACACATCTCGATTTCTGGATCCTGTTGCCAGTGGAGTCTTTGGATCAAGTTGGAGTTGTCAGGTGAATGGTTCAGCTTTAGATGTGTTTGACCGTTGTCCACCATCAACAAATTAGATCTAAAACTTGATGATATTTCCTGGGGAATATGAAATTGTTCGCTTCCCCAGTATGGTCACCAAAATGTTAACACTCCTCAATGTCCCAAGGTTGAGAAAGGAGATCGATGGAGGTAACCTCGAACCAACTTTGGATCTGGTAGCTAGCCCTACCAAATTAGAGAGGGCTCTCTTAAGAATCTAACAACCAATGAAATGGATGGAGAGGAAATGAGATGTTAGGCTAGATATTAAGCTCATTAGGGTTTGATTTTAGGGTTTGTTGGATGAAACTCATAGAACTAGGAACTAGGCTATGGTTTCAAATGATCAATTGTAGGGATATAATTGGGCAAGGTAGGCATGTTTAGTGACAAAATTAGGATGTCATTGTGGTATAGGGATGAACAGATAGAGGATCATAATGAGCATGTAACCATGAATTAACTCATAAGAAATATAACACTAGCATGAAAATCTCATCAAAACAAAGCATATAACTTATGAATTATGCTTAAAAACTTATGAAATAATCACAAGAAAGCATAGATATGGTAGTAAGGAAAAATATATATTCAATTTAATGATAAATAGAGAAAAACACTGTCACAAAAGCATACCACAAGAATCCCAAGATAATAGTTGTGATTTCTTGTTGTATTACTGAAAGAAAGTGTACAATAGCTCCAAGCTATGATTCTCAAATGTCCCACTCTCTCTATGACTTAGATCATGCTACATATAGACCAAAAACCACATTCCACCTCTCAGGGGTTGAATCCATCATCATAGGAACTATTTACATCAAAATCTCTAACCATACCTAAAACTAGGGAGGTTAGAAACCAACTCCCTGTTTAGACTAATTGACTTAGTTTGACTTTAAAAGAATTAATTACAATAAGATTCACCCTTACCATCCCTAGAATAGTTAATTACATCATTTAGAATTATCTCAAGACTAATTACATGATCCAGGTGGATATTGGTGGCCACCCGCCAATTCCATTTGGACCCCCACCATTGTTTCTCTCAGTTTTTTAGTTTCCTTAATTGTAGCACAATTTACTAGTTTTAGTAGTTTTTCGAGTCCTAAATTTCCAGAGCCGTTTTGAGGCCCTAAACGACATTTTTTTTGGAAATATTGTACCAACGATTTTCTGTCTAAAATCGTCTTTCTCGTCGTAGTCCTTGGAGATATATTTCCAATGGGGTACCACGCACGTCAAACAGAGATAATATGACCAAGCCACGACCTCAGGAAGTTGGCTGTCCAACTAACCCCAATGGGGCCCATAAACTTTTGGTGTTACATCTCCTCAGGTTAGGGTTTGCTCTTATTGTTAAATAATAAAAGGGCCCTTGAGCCTCATTGTAATGCAGTTCAGAGGCATGTTGCCACCACATCTCTTCTAGGAGATAAGCTACTATCGCCTGAGCTAGTTTATTTCCATTTATGTTTGTACACATATTTCAGTATTATACATTAATGAAATGAAGTACTATTTCTATTACATCTCTGTATCTATGGTTATTTCTATAATTTGTTTCATTCCTGTTTAAATCCGGATCAGTGGTATCAGAGTGGTCTGCTCTTTCTCTATTTTTCTTTGCATGTCCCCAACGAGGTCGGGATATAAGGAGTTAAGGCTTGAACTGGTCGAACCTTTGCAAGACCATACTCACAAATCCTGAGGGCCTCCCATGAAAATAAGGACAAGGGGGTAGGAGATCCTATCAAAATCTTTCTCGAAGAAGCCCTCGAGCAACAAAGGAACGTGATTATGGACAACTTTGCCCAGATCCTTCATCGGCTACCCAAGGGCGACACATCTACTTCTGGCAGCTACGTTGGAAGCGCCAAACCCTTTAAGGTGCAAGTTAACTTTGGAATTCCCATATTTGAGGGTCAGATAGATGCAGACGCTGTAGATAAAATGGTTAAATCTACTATAAGAATATTTTTTCGTTCATGATTTTTCCCGCTGGGAAAATATCACTTTTGCACTTCTCAAAGCAACCCCCCATGTCAAGGACTGGTGAGAAACCTACTGTGAGTAGAAGGATGAAAGTACAAACTCATTGTTTTCAGCTGCACCCATTTGGAACTCATTCTGGGATGCCATCAGGGAGTAGTACTAGCCTGTCAGGAGCTATGAGGATAAATACATAAAGTGGACAATGCTGCAATAGGTAAGGGACCAAGATGTGTTGGAGTTTACCAATGTGTTTCATACCCTTCACATGAAGTTAGGTATCAAGGATTCTAAGAAGCATTTGGTTCTCAAGTACCATGACTGCCTGCATAGGTACATCTAAGATGAGATGGAATTCCTAGACATCTCCTCGCTTGGCATGACATACCGAAATGCCATCAAGATCGAGCAAAAGCTTAAACAGAAGAAGCGAGACTTTGGATATGCGAATCCAAAGCAAGGGAAAGGTGCCCCCAAACCGTAGAACAAAGGACAAAGACAAGGTGGGGTGGCCCAGGACAACCCGCCAAAGCTGCAAGCAAAGAATAATGCTATGAAGCTAAAGAAGGACATGGGAAAGTGGTGTGAGTTCCATAAGAGATCCACTCACAACACAAGTGAGTGTCGAGCCAAGCAGTCACTGGTGGCTGAGCTAAAGGCTTCAAAATGAGATGCATGTTCCAAATTTGAGTCAAAACCCAACAAGGGGAATGACAAAGGGAAACAGATTATCGATGCGGAGCTCAACGCCACCGTTGCCACCATGAAGATCCAGAAGGAGGAAGACAGAGATCTATAGGAGGAGGAGCAGCTTTTCCACTCCCAGATGTGTGTAAAAGGTTCCCCGCTATAGTTCATTGTCAACAATGGGAGCCAAAATAACCTCATTTCAGTAGAGATCATGAAGCGGTTGGGCTTACTGACCAAAACAAATCCACAATGGTACACCATTGGGTACTTCACCAATAACGAGATCTTCGTGTGAGCCAACAGTGCCGCCTTCCATACAACATCAAGCCCTTCATGTATGAGGTATTATGTGACGTTGCTCCCCTTAATCTTTGTGATGTATTATTAGGCCAACCATACTTATGGAAGAAACATGCTCTGTATGAGTCAAGGCCTCTTGCTGTTATTGTTACTTTGGGGAATAAGTTGTACAGGATACCGGAGGTAGCACCGCCTACCACCATCTCTTTGATTACTGCAAAAAGATGCAGTATGCTTATTTCCAAAATAGGAAATTTGTTTTCCTGATGACATGCCCTCAGGGAAATAAGAAGACGATGGCCATGAACTCCAGATAGGGTCCCTTTGCACGACAAATACAGATGGACAAGGTCATGGAGGAGTACGAGGACATATTCACCTCCCCCGCAGGGCTGCCTCTACACTGTAAGGTCAAGCATTCCATCGATATGACCCCAGGTGTGTCGCTGCCCAATGGCCCAATCTATCGGTGCTCCGTTCTCGAGAATGATGAAATCAAGAGGCAGATTCAGGAGCTTTTGTAGAAAGGTCACATCCGTTCGAGTTCATCATCTTGTGGGAGCTTGATCGTGTTGGTTCTAAAGAAGGATGGGACTTGGAGACTCTGTATTAACTATCGTGCACTGAACAATATCACTATCCGGAGTAGGTACCCGATCCCATGGATTGATGAACTTCTGGACCAACTGAAGTGGGCAAAATATTTCAGCAAGATTGACTTGAAATCAGGATATCACCAGGTACCAATCGAACCCTCTGATGTGTGGAAGATGCCCTTCAAAACCAAGGAGGGATTTTTCAAATTGTTGGTTATGCCTTTCGGGTTGACGAATGCTCCTGCAACCTTCATGACGTTGATGGATGAAATCTTGCAGCCATTCACCAACTCATTTGTAGTGGTATACTTGGATGACATCCTGATCTTCAGCCAGAGTTTGGAAGAACACCTCCACCACATCCGACAAGTTCTCCAAACACTGCGGCAACACAAGCTATGTGCCAATTTGGAGAAATGCACTTTTGGCATGACCCAGGTTCAGTATATGGGATACATTATTGATGAACCGGGGTGCATGTGGATCCAGCCAAGATCCAAGTCATTTGAGATTGGCCAACTCCAACCACTCTGATAGAGCTCCACAGCTTTCTGGGTCTTGCCAATTTCTACCGCAGGTTCATGTTGGGATTCTCTCATATCATGTGGCCCTTGAGTCAAGTCACCAAGGGAGGAGCGAAAGAATTTTTTTTTGGCCTAAATCTCAACAGAAGACATTCACAGAGTTGAAACATTGCCTCTGCTCTGCACCAGTGCTCAAATTACCAGACTTGTAACAACCATTTGATATCGAGATAGATGCCTCTAATTATGCTATTGGGGCAGTCCTTACTCAACAAGGGCATCCAATGGCATATCACAGTGAGACACTTTCAGACGCAGTCCGTACGTATCCCACTTATGAAAAAGAGATTTATTCCATTGTGCAAGCCTATTGATAATGGAAGCATTACATTTTGGGGAAGGAAACGATCATCCACATAGGCCACTAGCCCTTGTAGTTCATACAGATGCAAGGGAAGTTGCAGAATGATCACCATCAGAAGTGGTCCACATACCTACAACACTTCCATTTGAATATCAAGTATAAGAAGGGCAACACTAATAATGTTGCAGATTTGCCTCAGCCGACCACCGATCATGGCGTTAACCGCTGTGCTTAACTCTTGTGGGCACGAGACTTCTGATTGGACACTTCTCTACAAAATTGACCTAGAATTCAGCCACATATACCTGATGCTCTTGGAGGGCTAGCAAGTTCCAGATTTTCGCCTCTAGGGTGCCTTATTATGCCACCTGGGACACCTTTGTGTTCCTTCAAGAGAGTGTGCCAAGATGATTTTGGAAGCACACTATAGTCGGGCTGCTGAGAATTTTAGGTCGAGAAAATGCTGGCGATATTGTAGAAGCATTTCTATTGGCCAAATCTTCGACAGGATGTCAAGAAGTACATTAGATCCTGCACTGCATGCACCATTTCCAAACTGACCAACAAGAAACAAGGCCTCTATACTCCACTACCTACCCCTAGTCGACCTTGGGAATCCATCTCCATGGATTACATGTCAGGCCTTCCTTCTACTAAGCATGGCAATGACTATGTTTTTGTGGTCGTCAACAAATTCTCGAAGATGACCATTATGAATACCTGTAAGAAGAATATCACAACAAGAGCCACTGCTAAACTCTTCTTTGAATGAGTGTGGGTAAATTTTGGGTTCCCACAGTCTATCATCTCAGATCGGGACAACAAGTTCCTCAATACATTTTGGTCCTGTCTCTGGTCAATGCTGGACACTAAGCTCACTAAGTCCACAACTTTCCATACCCAAACTGATGGCCAGACATAGGTCGTCAACAGGATGATTGTAAACATTATGCGCATGTACAACTCAAAGCATCCACACACATGGGATGAGTGCCTCACCTATGTCCAATACAAGTATAATCGGGCTCTCCACAGTTCGACTGGCCACAACTCTTTTCAAGTGGGCTTGGGATTCCAGCTACTATGTCCCATTAATGTAGCCATGCCAATTGCAGCTACTCAAGCAAATTTAGCTCACGTCCAGTCCGAAACTGATAAGGAAACAACTTCATTGAGCACATCCAACATATCCACCAGTAGGTCCATGAAATTCTAGAGAAATCAAATTCCAAGTACAAGCTACGACATGATCAACATCAGGTGCCACACAAGTTTCAGGTGGGTGACAAAGTCTGGTTGCATTTGGAAAAGGAATGCCTTACTGGAGCCTATCAGAAACTTAGACCACTCTGATATGGTCCTTACACCATTACCAAGGCTGTGGGAGACAATGCATTTGGTCTCAACATTCCCCCATTCCTTGTCTTGCACCCAGTGTTCAATGTGTACCACCTTCGACCATACTTCCCACCATTGCTAGACACATCAGACATTGCAGAACAACTCACACGTACAAAGTTAAATTCAGATTGCATGGAACAAGACACAACTGATCGGATCATGGATATGTAGATCAAGCACACTCACCAGCAGAAGATCCAACTGTATCGAGTTGTCAAAGAAAACCAACTCCTTCACTAGGGCAAGTGGCTCACCGGGACCAAGTTTAGCAGAAGTTTCACCATCTCATGGAGGAACTCAATTCAATGGGGACCATCGCTTCCTAACGGGGGAGGAATGATCTAGGTGGATATTGGTGGCCACCCACCAATTCCACTTGGACCCACGCCATTGTTTCTTTCAGTTTCCATAATTGTAGCAAGTTTACTATTTTTAGCAGTTTTTCCAGACCTAAACTTCCAGAGCCATTTTGAGGCCCTAAATGATGTTTTTTTGGCAATCTTGTACTACAAATTTTATGTTGAAAATCATCTTTTCCGTCGTATCAGAGAGATCTTTCCAACGAGGTATCTTACGTGTCAAACAAAGATAATATGACCAAGTCGTGATCCCGGGAAGTTGGTTGTCCAACTAACCCCAATGGGGCCCATAAAATTTTGGTGTTACATCTCCTCGGGTTAGGGTTTTGGTTGTTTAGGGTTTTCTCTTATTGTTCAATAATAAAAAGGCCCTTAAGCCTCATTGTATTGCAGTTCATAGGCTTGTAGCCACCAGATATCTTCTCAGAGATAGCTACCATCGCCCGAGCTAGTTTATTTCCATTTCTATTTGTACGCATATTTCACTATTTTACATTAATGAAATGAAGTATTATATTTGCTGCATCCCTGTATTTATGGTTATTTCTCTACTTTGTTGCATTCGTGTTTAAATACACATCATTACATCAAGAAAAATTCAACTTTCGACCATGAAAACTTTGAAAATAGGTTTCTCCACAAAAGCGCAACAAAATGTGTAGAAGTGTAGTGTGCTCTTAACAATTTTGTAGCTAATTTTGGCAAGATGTTTTGGAGGCCTTCCTGGAGGAGTTTTGGGCTGAAAATGGTATCATTGGAAAGATGGGGATGTCTACTAGGCCTTTAAAGATTCAAGTCTGCAAAAACTCCTCTACAAGACCACTTAAAACTCAACTTTCCACAACTACTTTAGAAGCGTAGCGTGATTTCCAAAAAGGTGACAGAAACATGAAAATTGGCTAGTTTTTTGAAATTTTCTCCCAAACTATGAGCTGAAATGAAAAATAAAGTTGTTATCTATAATGTAGGGACCAAGATCTTTCCATAAATGTAAGCCATGTTTCATTTGGAGGCCCTGAGAAAAAGCACAACGTAGGCTAGGGTTTATAGGAAAATGACGGAGATGAAGAGAATGGGTATGGTAAATATTGAGGGGAGGTTTATGGAGTGTGTTCAAAGGTGTTAGGGTAGGAAACCTAGGATTTTTCTCAATGGAATGATGCAAACACTAAGATAACCCAAAAACACAGCATAAAATCCTAGGAGAGGGATTTTACCATTTGCTGAAGAAAATTCACTGAAAGAGAGCTGATGAGAGGTAACACTTACTTGATTAGATCTTCTTGAACCTATGGAATGCTGATTGAACCCTGTGATAGCCTCCTTTTAGCTCCAAAACCAAAAACGTAGTGTGCTATTCAAAAGCGCAACGTGCTAGCTGGTTAGGGTTTGATGATGGAGAGATGAAGGCTCTAAAGGCTGAGATGAAGCTGAATGGTGGAGAGATGCTCAATGAAGGTGAAATGAGAAATTAGAATGCTTGGATGATCTTCTTATAGGATGGAAATCGATTTTTTTTGTTTTTAAAAAATTGAATGATAAGATAGTGTACAACAACTTTATCACTTTATTATGCAAGGCTACATCTTCATAAGGAGTAAAATGTACCTCAGGAATCATTTAAAACACTTTTTCCTAATTACTAACTCCCTTGATGGTGACTATGGTGATGACATGACTCCCATGTAGATTTTGATGACATGAACAAATGATGACACCTAATGCATATCTTAAAACCATGATTAAAGACCTTTGAACCTTTGTAGTATGCATGATAATGATATGATGACCTTCAATGATGACCAAGGCACTCTTTTGGTGGCTTATCACAAGGAGTGATAACAAGACCATGGTGGCATTTTATGACCTTGAATATGGAGGGAGTAGTAATATAATTAGACACTAACCAATGATCAAATTTTATTTGAAAATTTGTTTGAAAATATAACAATTTGACCTAATAACCCTATCAACCACATGGAAAGAGTACATTTGATCACTGGAAACTCATAGACACTAACATCACCCATATTTGCATCCACTTTCACATCCCTTATTGCATCTTGTCTTGCATCTATGTTTGCATCTTTTTTTTTGTGTCCGTTGTTACATCCACTTTTGCATCCACTTTCGTTGTGCCACAATTTGTGCCATATCTTGTGCCTACCATTGCAACTCACATTTGCTTCCACTTTTGCATCCACATTTGCATCCTCTTTTGTGTCCAACTTTGCATCAAATATTGTTTATGTTTTTTTCATCTCATTTTGCATCTACTTTTACATCCACTTCTGATATATCCACTTTTGCATCTAATTTTGTGTCCATTGTTGCACCCATGTTTGTTCCATGTTTACATCCCTTTTTGCATCCAAGTTTGCCTCCTTTTTGCATGCAAGTTTGTGTCCTTTTTTGCATCCATTGTTGCATCCACATTTGTTTCTCCACAATTCATGCTAATTTTATGCCTACTAATGCACCCATGTTTGCTTCCACTTTTGCATTTGTGTTTGCATCCCATTTTGTGTCCAAGTTTGCATCAACTATTGCATTTACTTTTGCATCCACTTTTGTGTCAATTTTTATATCTTGTTTTGCATCTACTTATGTTGTGTCCACTTTTCATCCAATTTTACGTCTATTGTTGCCCCCATTTATTTGTTCACTTTTGCATCCTTTTTCCAACACTCATAATTTTTTCTACATTGATGATATTTCTTATGACATTGACAATTATGAACAACACAACTGATGACAATGTCAATAATTATGATGATGATGATAATGAAGATGATGGGGATGACATGAATTATTATTATGATGATAATGGCAATGATGATACAAATGATGGTGGTTACAATGATAATGATGATGATGATGACAATGACTGTGATGGTGACAATCCTAATGACCTTGGCCAATCTTCCCAATTTTTAAATATCTTCATTGCCATAATCATAATCATTATCTTTGGCGTCATCTTCCAAGTCATCGTCATCTGATCATCATTATCATTATTGTCATCTAGTTCATCATCAACAACAATAATGGCATGAATGATGATGAAAATGCGAGTGACGATGATGTCCATGATGATGATGACAACAATGATGATAGAACTTACATATAGTGATTATTATGGGGATGATGAAAATGATAATGACGATGATAATGGTAGTGATGATGATGATCATTGATCAACTCTCAAAAATAGAGTTGTTATTTCTATTGCATATATCATGTGTCCTAACAACCCTTTTCTAGCACTCATAACATTTTTTGGGTTGATGATATTTCTTATGACACCTATAATTATGAACAATTGATGATAATGTCCATAATCATGATGATGATGATGATGACGACGACATGAATGGTGATTATGATGATAATGCAATGATGAAAATTATGGTGGTGATGATGATGATAATGATTATGATGATTCCAATGACCTTACAATCATGGATTCATGAACTTACTAGTTTCAAGATCATCTTTTGCATACATATTGCTATTGAACTTTTTACATTTTTTGTCCCTCTTGGGATATTTCCCTCTTGTTAATAATATCTATTAGATTTTCCATATACATGAGATAGAGTTATATGGTCACCTCATATGTAGATGCCCCATTTATTATGATATTCAAGGGATGTTTTATTGTCTTATGAAGATTTGGATGGATCATTTTTTACTCTCTTTTAATACATGTCTAATTCTATTTATGAGGGAGGTCCTTGGATTTAGATCTTTTACGTAAGGCCTTATGTGGCCTTCCCCTTTTGAAATATTTCATGGGGATCACCTCCTTACATGTTTTCTTTCCTACATAGGGCCAAAATTGACAAACCAATATTAAAACTTCTTCAACTATAAAATTGGTGATGCCTCATACCTCTTCTTGACCCCCTCAACGGGACATATTTATTTAGAGAGACTATTGAGTATTTCCCATCATAGATCACAAGTTGTATGTCATAGAACCTATTACTTTAATTCATGTTGAGAAACCAAGTGTTTGAAGAAAATTATTGATTTATATTAACTTGAAAATTACTTGTGAATGATTTTTGGCTTATTATTACTTATATTGTCTTCTTCATCAAGTAATTACACAAAATGCAAAACATAAAGATCACAAGGAAACAAAGAATACCAAGAATTAGGCTCCAAGCAAGGGAAAAACCCCATAAGGGGCAAAACCCAAAAATCATTCTCTTATAAAATTAGATCAAAATGAGATATACAAGACCCAAGATCGAGACCAAGATTGCCACAAATATCCAAGTCAACCCTCCTCCAAGTCTCCTCCAACCAAGTCAAAGTCAACGAAAGTCAGTGTTGATCAAACACTACAAAAGATGGTCAAATCATAGAATTTTGGACCTACAGTGAAGGATGAAGTTCAGACCTGTAATTTTCATAGAGAAGCCATAGAACCTTCGCACGTGTGCATAGAAACAGGCTGAAAAAAGCATAGTTTATCCCTCTAATTTCGGCTGTCTTTTATTCTTGTTTGGCACAAGAAATGTTTTTTTGTGATGATAAGAGATTGTTCATCCAAGTGATCGAGTTGACTGATATATATACCTATCCATGAGGGTCGAATAAACGCTTCTTAGGGCGACTTGGTCTTGTGTTGATTCTTTGACTCAAAATACAAATTCCTTTTCTTTTTCTTTCAAAAGTCCCAATGGGACTTGACTCAAATACATTTCCCTTGACTCAAAATAATTTATTTTTGACTCTATAATCATGAAGAACATGCTTTGACCAAAATGAAATAATAATACTAATGAATATAATAATAAATATCAATGATAAAAAATAAATTTTATTGCATTATGAAGACCGACACTAGTTACATTTTTTAACACTCCCTCTAAACTAGGGAGGTATTCATAATGACACAACAAAGTATTCTCAAGTTGAAATATTCATATAAGAAATGATCTGGATTGATAAGAATCAACTATGATTTACATCATCATAGCCAACATTATCAAAATAGAAAGACCTTGTCTATCAAGTTCTATCTCTCCATTAGATCAGAGCACAATGTTTGGAGGTATAAATTTTGACACCACTGCCTCTCTAGGAGCTTACCCCACAAGTTCACTAGGTATGTCCTCACATGACCATTTCCTAGTCCATTTTCATAATACTTGACACCAGGAAATGTCGATCCTCATGACTATTCTTATCGTGGAATATGTACTTGAATTATGGAGGTTAGTCATAGCCAAAGTAGAAATTCTCAAAGAATATCGGTCCCATAAGTTTATCCAATCCACCATTCTCCCTACTAGTATCTTTACTAGGCTTATGACTGTTAGTCTTGGCCATAGTACATGACACATGGAGAATATGGTGCCCACCCTCACTTCCTCTCAACTAGGGAGGAGACATCCACAAGCTTAAGATTTTCTCAAGAATAGCCATCCTTTTCATAGAGAATAACATCATTAATTCATTTTCATCACATGACACCTTTATGATTAAGAATTCATAAATTTGTGGAAAAATATTTCCCCTTTTGTCATTTGTGATGAAATAAAATCAAAAAGTGAAAGCCAAAATCATTAAAAATATATTAGAATGATGTATCTAAGTCTAAACTATAAGGTTGAAGTGAAAATTCATGTAAATGTTATATCTATGAGTTGTGCAAAACTTATGAAAACCTTATTCCCTAATTCCTATATATAAGAAAAATCAAAAGAAATAAAAATAAGGCCCAATGAATGGTAACTCATGTATTCACTCCCAATTTGGAAAACATATGAATATATACACTCCTAGTCACACTTGATCACATCTTTGTGATGGTTAAATCACAAAGTCCTCTTTTCCCCTTGCATTTTCACTTTTTCATTTAAGCACCTAATTGAGGATCTAGGGAATTATTGTTACCTAAGGGTTTCATGTCTACTCTTGGTTTACTTATGCCACACTACAATAAATTTATGTGATGGAGTGAAATACTTAAGTTTGTGGAGTTATTAGAATGGTGTATTAAGTTAGTCACCACACACACATGTTTTACATCTCATTGATCTACATGTGTGGGTTGGAGACTCATTGCTTGAGCACTTTAATGGAGACTACTTCAGGGATTTGATGGTATAGCTTACAAAATCTCTTGGTAAACATTGTGTTTCGTCCTTTCTCTTCCTCGAGAGACTTGAAAATATTGAAATCACTCCCAGTATTCCATGGAGATGGGGAGTATAAATTACTTTTGCTGGAAATATAATTGAGAAATAAAGGTTTTCCATTTGCGATATTGGAGTCATAGACATTGGATACATGGTAGTAGTCCTCGATGTCAATTAACAATTTTGTATTGTCATAATGTGAAAATAGGTAAATATATTGGTAACCTTGATGTCCCGATCATTCCAAATAATAGCCATTCCACCCGAGTATCTCTAAGCATAAATCACTACTACTTGGAAATTCCTCCCTATTTTCTAATTATATGAGGTAGAACCTCACTTAATATTTTTGTTTCTTGTATCAACATTATTAATGGATGCTTTGCGTAGCATTTTTATTTTAGGAGTCTTTGCTTTCCTTTACTATTGAGGCCCCTCATGTTCCATGAGACTATTTTCATGGAGAATTTACACATAAAGGAAGTATAATGTGAAAAAAACATGTTTCAAGATTTAAGTGCTTGGACAATGCCACTTCGTGGCTCCTATATTTGCTTAACCTAGAACCGAATGGTGAGATTGATGGTCTTAAGGGAAATTGACCAATGAAAATATAAAAAAGAGGTGATTTTTGACTTTATCACATACACGTTAATATACTAAAAATAATATCCATAACAATTTCATCAAGCAATGAACCATTATATTATAAAAGACAATCTATAAATCTATTTGGAACTTTTTGCTAAACCATGCTCAAAACCAAAATATTTAATAGTAAAATTTAATATTAATATTTAACAATAATATGGGCAATAATTTTTTTTTCATAAATCAAATAACATGTTATCAAGCCTAAGAACACCAACAGACAACTAATGGGAATGACCACTCAAGAACACCACAAGACAATTAATCTATTAAGACCAAGATTAATGGGGACAAAGATCTATAAAGGACAAGGGCAAACCTATTTTAACTTAATTGTTTTATTAGGTGCAAGTTGAACATCTCAAGATTTAATGAAGAGCAAAATGATTTTTTTTTTGCAAGAAAACCCAAACATATTCTAAAACTTAGCAAGGAAGAGATTTATAATACCCATCTAAGCAACACAACACATGGCATTAAGTTATTTTTATACCCAAGTCAAAATGCTTTGACTTTTAATTAATTTGTAAATTTTTAGAAACCATTTCAAAGTTTATTAATGTTTTGGGAAAATTAAATATTAAACTCATTTTTTTTAAATTGAAGATTATTTTTTGAATTTTTAAAATTTCAATTTCTAATTTTTTATCGACGGATGACTAAATTTATGTGATTTAAAATAAATTTTCAGAATTAAAATTTATATAAAAAAAAAAAAAAATAAAAACCCTAATCACAAAATAAATTAGTTCAATTTTCCTTTGCCTTATATAATAATTTTCAAAAAAAAAGTTGACATTACTTTTTGGGCTTTTACTAACCATGGAAACTAACCCATTTAAAAAATAGAAGCAACAATGCTCCATATTATACTGATTTTTCCCTTAATGATTTTTATTATTGAATGGATTTGGTTTTATTATTATTAGATTTATAAATTTGTTAAAGAATTCATAATTGTTGGTAAAATAATTGTGTAATTTTTAAAATAATTATCTATAAATATAATTATTATAAAATCTAGATTTTATAACAACACCTAGCACAAGTTTCCGTTATTTTGGGCCTTTTGCAAAAACATAAAAATCAACAATGTTTCCTTTTCTACCCATGAGCTCTTGTGTTTCCAAATTATACAATTTCTTAGGACTTCAAAGCTATGCAAACTTTTCATTCTCTCATTCTGGTTTGGATTTCATAGGAGTCATTTGCAGCTTCGCCTGGTTTAGATTTCATAGAAAGCATTTGCAGCTTCGCCTCCTTTACATCACATAGGCTGGTAATGTAGTTATCAAAGTGTTAATTACAAGCCCTGATGTACTTGCCAATGGGCAGTAACAATCATTTCCTTGTTCTAATTTGCATCATTGACATAGAAGCCTTCAACATTCTTGCTTGCACGAATATTATTTCCCGATTCCAAAGGTAAGCTTTTGGTTTTTTCTTAAGGTGGTTTATTGGAATTTTGAGTGACTATTGTTTCTTTTTATTATGGTTTGCCCATTCGTGATGCATTAATGGAATTATTTGGATTACATTATTGCTAGTTTCATTGGCTTGTTGCCATGCATTCGATATCCAACAATTACTGCACTTCATGAGATGAGATTCCTTTTAGGCATTTGGTCAAACCGATGGTGTCCAATCCACAATTTACCACAACCACGCCTGATTCGAATCCAGTTTATCCATTAAAATAAATTGCATAAATACTCTTCGTTAGTGACTCCATGGTGGATTTTAGCTATTTCTGTGAATTTTTGTAACACATTTTATAGAGAAAATAAATCATGTCTTTGTGTACGATATTTTGACTTGGATTCATTATATTGATTAGATGGCTAACATGATCATTAACATATAGACAGACCATCGATTCAACTATTTGAAAAATGTTGGTTGCATTTAATTTATCTTAGGATAGATCCAATATGACAAATTGGTGGGAAGACCAAGAAAGAAACAAGGATACAATACATATGACATCTAATGTAAATATTACTTGAATACTTCTCAACTGAATGTAAGTAACATATGTGAAGTCTCCATGCACTCAAAGTAACCTGTAGGTTCTCTCACATCCAACGAGAGCTCCAAAAAGTTGAACCACACTAAAGCTTCAACCACGATGTTCAAAAGTGGGTACTCTAAATCCAATTCAAGATTGATGAAAACTTTCAAATTGTGTACTCTACAAATTCTTTTTTATTTATTTATTTGGACTTGTTATAATTGTGATATAAAGATTAGTTTCTCATACATTTTATAAAATGGTTGCAGACAAATTTTATGTTTTATCCCACAGCAAAATGCAAAAAGATGGACAGTTAAAACTTTAAAATTAATCTTTTGCACAACTTGATAATTTATGTTATTTATGTTTGCATTGTTGAAACAATTAGATTTGTAAAAGTATGTTTTTTACATCTTATAATGTTAACTCATATATGATATTAACTATATATAAATATATATAATAAATTATATATATATATATATTACTCATTTAGCTAATGATTGCAATAAATTTAATTATTTGAATTGATAATGTTGTGGGATGTTTAATTAAACATTTGTATTAAACTATAATACTTTGTTGTGTAGAGTAGGTACAACTGCTGTATATTACACTTGATTATATATAATTTAAACTTTTATCATAAAATCACAAACTAACATGAATGGAATGTTTAAAATCCACTTTTATAAAAACAAAATATAATTTTCGTTATAAAAAAATACCAAAAACTAAATATATTTTCTACGAAAATAAAAAAATACTAAAACTAAATATACATTAAAAAAAAACTAAAACATAAGCAAATAAGTTTTAATTTTTTTTTTTCATAAACACTTCCCTCTATTCTAAAAAGCAAAAGTAATAATAGAGATAAGAACGGACCAAAAATCTTCCTTTCCCTAGTAAGTGTTTCCCACCATTCATTCCACTCGCTCGAGTTATTTCTTAAAACAGAGCTAAGTGTTGTTTCACACTCTTTTGGTAAAGCTAATAAACCTAATAGCTCTAGAAATCATTTTTTTTTTTTAACATTCTTGTCCATATTACAATTCTAAAAATTCAATCTTACCCAATTTTCAGCTAGACCAAAATAATCTAATATATAATATGAACCCACTCTCTAGAGGTAATGAACTTGAGCATTTTTAATTATTGTTGGCACCTTTCAAATTCTGTTTCCATTTTCTTTAAAATCATAACCACCACTAGCAAATAAGGGATATTTTTCGCTTTAAAGCAAGTTGTGTAGAATGCCCACCTTACCTTACCTTTCACTCCACCTAAACTTAGTCTGGTTGAAAGCCCCCTGCTTACATCACTACATACATTGTATTTATTGCTAAACTCATAATAATATCAAACTATTTTTAAAAACTTTATGGTTTGGGAAGTCCAAAATCAATTGGATTTAGAGCTAAATTGAAATCAATATCTTATTTCTTTTTTACATTATAATTTAGGGAGTTCAAAACAATTTGAATGAGAACATTGTCGTTGCTAGGTATAATGGATTTAGTGTGATAATGGATAAAATAAATAGTTATTTGTGAGCATTTGTTCTTAAACAAACATTAGGATCCATTATATCATAGAGAAAAGTACATGCATTAAAAACAACTCAATATTTCATGTGACATTCATATTGTATGCAAATTACAATTGAAATTTGAATTAAAGCTTCGAGTAACTCTTAATTTACCAATCGTGCATGGACATCATAAGAAACATTCATAATAGAATATGAAGAACAAATGGGTACCTATTTCATATGCTTTAAAAAATGCTTCTATTACTTAATGTGAATTACAAATGTAATCTTAGTTGGATCTCAAATATATCTTAAACTGTATTTTCGTTTTATATTTTAGTATTATTAAATGTTATTATGTTATTATGTCCTATTAATATTAACATGCAATATTGATTTTTTTTCCAGAACGATGTAACAGGTGATGACCGTGAAGATGATGATACAAACTATGTTGAGCTTACATCAGATATTAGAGATGATGATGATGAGGATGGAAATGTCATTGGTGATGATGATGTGGATGAGATTATCAGGATGGTGAGGATGATGATCATGGAAATGATCATGAGGATGATCTTGACTATGATTTTCATGGTGCTTGATAGCCATGCATTATTTTTATATTTAGTTGGGATGTCTTAATTTGGTAATCATACATTTGAATTTTAGTTGATTTGAATAATGATGATGATATCTTGTTACCTTATGAATATGTTGAAAATTGTTTACCTTTTTTTATGAATAATTATTGTGTATGATGAGATTCCTATTTTTATGGATGTTGTGAATTTACCTTAGCATAATGACATCTATGAAACATTTTGATTTGATAATCATACGTTGACTTTTAGTTGATTTGATTAAATATGATGATGATATTATCAGTATTATCTTGTTATTTTATGTATATATTGAAAATTATCAACATTACTTTGATGGATAATTATTATGTATGACGATATTACTGTCATTAGATGGATGTCGTGAATTTACCTTAAAATAATGATATTCACGAAAGGTTTTGATCTGATAATCACACATTTGAATCTTAGTTGATCTGACTAAAAATGATGAGGATCTTATTAGTATTATCTTGTTACTTTATATATGGGTTGAAAATTGTCAATGTTTTTTTTATGGAAAATCATTATGTATGATGATATTACTATATTTGGATATAAAGTTGTGAATTTACTTTGGAATAATGATATTTGCGATAGGTGTTGATTTAGTAGTCATATATGTATATTGAAAATTTTCAATGATTTTTTGATAGAGAATTGTAATATATAATGATACCGTTATTTTTGTTTTATGAATGTTGTCAATTACCCTTAAATTTGTTTACAAACATTAAGTTATCAATTTGAATGATGATATTTTCTTAAATGGTATTTAGAAAATGTAATATATTTCACTATGTAATTGAAATTAGTAAAATGAACCCATAAAGGGCGTCATAAATGGAAAGAAAAGTACAACTCTAAACAAGAAGCCAAAAGTGGATGTAACCATGGATGCAAAATTGGGAGTATAATTGAATGTTAAACTAGCCATCAAAACAAGATGCAAACAATGACACAAAAATGGTTTTAAAGTAGAATTAAAAAAGGGTGCAACACTAGACATAAAGAAGGGAACAAAATAATGCATACAAAAAGATACCAAATTGGGCATAAACAAGGACACAAAAATGGACACCAAAATGAGGATGCAAAGAATGGTGTGAAATTAGGATGAAAAATTGGGCGCAAAAAAATATGTAGAAGAAGACACAAAACAAGATGCAAAATGGGACTAAGAAGGGGTGAAACCAAAGATTCCATATTGGATGCCAAAAATGATGCATGACTAGATGCAAAATCAAACTCAAATCTAGGTGCAAAATGAGATGAAAATGTGTAACAAAATGTGGCAAAAAAATTATGAAAAATTGGATGCCAAAAATGATGAAAAATTAGACACCAAAAAGGATGCAAAATTGGACATAAAAATTGGTGCAAAATTGGAAACAAAAGTAGAAAAACATGGTGCTAAAATGGGCATAAAAATGGCTCAAATTTGGATGCAAATTGAGATGCAACATTGGATGCAAAATGAGGCGCAAAAAATGATGCAAAACATGGTGCAAAAACAAATGCAAAAGTAGATGAAAATGGCTTAAAATTGAACATAACATTAGACACAAAATGGGATACAAAGGTGGGCACAGCACATGGTTCAACTTAGGATGCAAATTTAGATGCAAATTTGGACACTTAAAAAGATGCAAAAATGGATGCAATAAATGGTGTTAAAAGTGATGCTAAATCGCATGCAACAAATTACACAAATTTAGATGTAAAATATGGTGCAAAATAGGGTGCAAAAAATGGAGACAAACCAAACGCAAAAGTGGATGCAAAAAAATGGTGCAAAAATGGATGAAAAATTTGGAGCTAAATCATATTCAATATATGGTACAAATTGGATGCATTAATGGAGCAAAAAAAGGCAAAAAACCTGGTGCAAAATAGATGTAAAAATAGGTACAAAATTAGAAGCAAAAAATGGCATAAGGTTAGATGCAAAAATTGGCACAAACTGAATGCAAAAAAAGGCACTAAATCAGATGCAAAATATGGTGAAAAACGTGATGCAAATTGTGACACAAAACTAGAAGCAAAGAATGGCACAAAATAGGAAGCAAAAAATGATGCAAAAAATGTCACAAAACTATAAGCAAACCCTGTTGTGAAACCAAATGCAAACCTTGGTGCAAAATATGATGTAAAAAAGGATGCAAAGTTTGGCACAAAAAAGGACACTTTAAAAATTGTACAACCGACCCAGATTTAGCACCGGACCGCTCATCCCAATTGAGCAAAAAATGTACTAAAATCTAGTGCTAAATCTGGCTCAAATTGCTTATTTTGTTGTAGTGCCATAATTAATATGAAGAAGAGACAGATGATATTTTAAGGAAACAATATGAGAGTAATTGTTCCCTTGGATCCATCAGAAGGAGTAAGATATATAGAATCAGTCAAAGAAGAATACTGCACAATTGACATAGGCAATATCTATCAAATGACAACGAAGGAACATGATTGTGTTAACCCTGCTGTAGAAGGAAAGTTGAGTTGGGAGCGTGATTGTTCTTGTACCTCAGACTCAAAAGAAGAGTTTGAGAACTATTATAATACGCTGCATGAATTATCCACAAGCTGCTATGCAAGAATTACTAAATTAGTTCATTGTATGATATCAATGAGGTATGTAACCTGCCTTCTTACGATGGATTAGGTGATGTAAATACTTTTCTTAATGATTATGAAGAAAAAGTTCCAGAATATCAAATGTTTCCAGTGTTGGATAGCCCTGAAAGCTATCCTTGCTAAATGGTGGAATGCACACAAGAAGAATATAGAAGGTTGGCTGGAATCTCGAAGATTGATGGGAATAAGGTTTGGTCAGATAGGTATAGAGATGGTGATAAAATATGATGGTGAAACCGATCCTAGGAAGCATATCCAACTATGCACTACAACATGGAAGGAGATTCCACAACAAGAATAGATAGATGGATTCATTCATATATTAGAGACAATCCCTAAGAACTGGTACCTAGAAACAGAGCTTCAACATGGTATCGTGAACTGGGCAAACATGGTTGATGGATTCATATTAACATTCGGCTTTGAGGATGATTTCCCATACATAGATTTGACCCTTCAGACAATCAAGAAGAAGATCTTTGAGAATGTAACCCCACTGACATGACAACAACCTGATTGGGCTGCGCAGATATAAAATGCATTGGAGTGTTATAACCTTACTGCATATGAAGAAGAAGATCCTTGCAACATCGACATAGAAGAGTCAGAAGGATATCATGAAGTAACGAGGCCTGAGCTAGAGATACCAGATATAACAAAGCCACTGAAGACCAAGAAGGTGAACATAGGTGAACATATGGTCAGAGAAGGAACCCAAGTTTGCAACAATAGGAGACTACTAGGATGAGGAGACAGCCAGTAAAGTTACATAGTTACTTCATGAATATCAAGAACTATTTCCCACCAAGTTTTTAGAGATGAAGGGTATAATAGGAGATCTAGGAGTCATGAAGATTTGCCTTAAGCTTGATGCGAAGCTAGTCAAACAAATACCTTACAGGTTGAACCTGAAGTATAAGGAGAAAGTGAAATTAGAGCGTGATAAGATGATAACAACATGAATTATTGAACTTGTAGAAGAATCATAAAGGGTGAGTCTTATGGTGGTGCAAGAGACAAAGAGTCAAGGAGAAATGAGGATCTGTGTTGATATGAAAAAGTTGAATGATGCATGTCTACATGATCCCTTCCCTACCCCTTTCACAGATGAAGTGCTAGACAATGTACGAGGTCAAGAAGCTTACTCATTTATAGATGGATTATCAGGTTATCATCAAATTAGGATTGCACCTGAAGATCGACATAAGACCACATTTTCTATAAAATGGGGCTCATATCAATAAACAGTAATGTCTTTTGGATTAAAAAATATCCCTGCTATATTTTCTAGGGTGGTGGTTGCAACTTTTAAGGAATGCATCCACAAGTTTTTAGAGGTATATTTTGATTACTGGACAATATTTGGATTATTGAGAAAACATGTTGTAAGTTTAATACTTATGCTCGACACATGTAGACAATATCATATCTCTTTGAACCTAAAGAAGTGCATATTTTGTGTACCTTTCGACATATTGTTGGGACATATTATCTGTAAGCAATGACTAATGGTGGATCCTGCTAAGATTGTTATCATTGTGAACTTGCCTCCACTTAAGATAGTAAAACAAATTCACACTATGTTGGGACATACTGGGTATTACTAGAAGTTCATCAAGGGGTATGCTCAGATCAATGCACCTATGGAGAAATTGTTGAAGAAGGATGTAACTTTTCAGTGGAATGAAGAATGTCAGAAGAGCCTCGACACATTGAAAGAAAAAATGGTAGCTGCACCTATACTAATGTTCCCTGATTGGAATAAGGAGTTCCATGTCCATGTGGATGCCTCTTGTATAGCTTTGGGAGTGGTACTGGCACAATCTAGTGTAGGAGAGATTAATCATCCTATAGGTTTTGCAAGTAGAAAGTTATCTAAAGTAGAAAACGATTACACCACTACAGAAAGGGAAGGATTGTGCTTTGTAGAAGTTTAGACACTATTTGTTGGGGTCACACTTTAAAATGTTTACAGATCATTTTGCTCTAAATTACTTGGTTAATAAGCCTATCTTAGGAGGAAATATTTGCAGATGGTTATTTTTATTCCAAGAATATGAGTTTGATATCATTGTTAAACCAAGGAGACTGAATGCAGGACCTAGCTATCTGTCAAGACTAGAAATAGGGGAAGAACCAACAAGCATAGAGGATAAGATGCATATTTATTTGCAATCAGAGTTGCAGATGACCATTTCATAGATATCATTTAGTTTTTTACCATAGGAATGGCTCCTTCAGAGTATAATACACAACAAAAGAAAGAATTAGTTGTTAAGGCAACTGAATTTTCATTAATAGTAGGACAATTATATAAGATGGGACCAGATGAGATACTACGTAGAAATGATCCTGAACATGAAAGACAGATGATTATAGTCGAGGCTCATGGGGGCGTAGTTGGTGGACACTACGCAGGAAAAGGTATTGCACAAAATATTTTGAGAGCAGGGTTGCGGTGGCCTACACTACATAAAGATGCAAAGGAGTACTGCCGAGCATGTGATGTGTGTCAAAGGAAAAGGAAGCCTTCCAGAAGAGATGAGATGCCATTGGTACCACAAGTTATATTGCAAGCCTTTGATAAGTGGGCCATTGATGTTTTTGGACCCATCAACCCACCTAGAAAAAGGACTGGTGCGAGGTACATAATTACAATGACTGGTTACTTGATAAGATGGGCTAAAGCACAACCAGTAAGGGACTGCAGTGTAGAGACTTCTACAAAGTTTATTTCTGAGTACATATTGTCTAGATTTGGATGTTCGAAGATTTTGATAAGTGACCAAGGTTCACACTTCCTAAATAATATATTGAAGCATTGACTGAGGAATTCCAATTTTATCACTAGAAGAGTACCCTTTATCATCCTCAGGCCAATGGAATAGTAGAAACATTTAATAAGATTTGGAGAATGCACTTACTAAGGTATGCAATGTAAATAGAGATGACTGGACCTTAGAATTCCAACAATATTATGGGCTTATAGGACCACATGTAAAAAACTTTTAGGTTAGATACCCTTCAAGTTAGTTTATGGGCAAGAAGTTGTGATACCCATGGAGTATATCATGCCTAGCTTGAGGATTACAACTTTTATAGATATGACAGACCCTGATATAATGAAGGAAAGAATGTCGCAGTTGCTTGCTTTGGAGGAAGATAGATTTATAGCAGGATTCCATCAACAAGTATAAAAAACAAGAGAAAAGGCCTGGCATGAAAGACATATTAAGCAGAAGAAGTTCCAGGTAGGATACCTTGTTCTCCTTTATGACAATAAGTTTGTAAAGTTTCTAGGAAAATTCAGGATGCATTGGTTGGGCACATACACTATCAATCATATTACTGATGAGAGCACAGTTCAATTAGCAAAGTTAAATGAAGAATTGGTTCAAGGAAGAGTAAATGGAAGCAGGTTGAAGCTATACAGGGACAACCCTACCCATACAACTTCACTATGAAGAAATAAGAAAGGTATTAGTGCCACCTGCAGTTGAAAGTGGTCACTGGACAATAAACTACTCTGCAAAAAGAGCTTCGACGTAGAAAGTTACTTCGCTACATTATGGATTATGTCGAAGTCCATAGGAGCCTCGATCTAAGAAGGGTTTCTCGCTACAATATGGACATGTCAAAGTTTTCCAGAAAAATATGACCGTTAAAAGGAAAAGTTAATGTTAAAACACCTGAAATTATTCATTTATGAGGACATATTGACCAGATCTAGGGATAGATATGCAATTAATGAGCATAGTCATAGCTAATTATGGGGTTAGAAATTTATATTTGTTATAAAAAGCTGCTTCCCACCCATATTTGGCTCTTTGCTGAATTGAGAATTCGAATATTGCTATTGCGAAGAAGTTAGAGAAATTTTTGCATGAATATCTTGACAACGAAAGAATTTATTCGTATATTTAGTGAGAAGGGCTTAGTCGAAGTCATGGAAGTAGAATCTGAAGTAGCATCAGTTGATATGCCTGCAAAAGGATCTCCACCCACTGTAGCATCATCATGCATGCAACGTAAATCTTCGCAAAAGAAAATGACGAGCAGAGAACGAAGAAGAAACAAGAAAAGAGACCTATTGAGCAGCTTGAACAAGTGAGAGATAGTGACAAATAAGTAGAGCAAGTGCAAATGGAAACATATGGAAAAATGTTTCCATTGCCTCTCCCACCATATATTCCATCAAGAAAACCAAATGCAAAAGCAGTAAAAGAGTTGAAGGACGCAAAGTATGGCACCTTCAAACCTTTATTGTCGGAGTCAGTGTGATTTATGGGAGAAACCCTTGGGAGTATTCCACAGCTGAAGTTCATGGACTATGATTTCAATGATAGAAAAGAATATCTGCATTTCACACCAGACATATACTTAAAATAAGTACACTACCCTGAGAGTGGTGTGACAAGATTAGAACTGCAGTAGTGGGCAACTGGATTGGCGCAATCAGGCTTGATGAATATGTTGAATGTGTTGCACTTCGGTAGAAGTCCAGGAAGCACAACTTGTGTGAGACACTTGCTTGTATTGGTGCATGATGGATGCCTATCGACCCAATGCTAATATGGATAATCACAAGATTGACTTATCAAGAATGAAACCCTGCAGAAGAGTTTGTTGGGAAAGATCAAGACATAGTCATAGCGGAAAACATGAAGAATTTTGGACTAAAAAAAGGGAAGTGAGGTTATGCTATCAACTCGATCAATGACCAGGGAGTTCGCTTCACATCACATATATTGGATGGAAAAATCATGAGAAAGTGTTGGGCTAATGAAGTCCTTGCACCGATGGTTTCATTAGCTACACAATGCGCTAATGGGGTTTAGTACAACTGGGCCGCATATGTATGCCAAGAATTTCTGGATGACTTCTGCGAGGCTCAGGAGAAAGGTACTTCATTTCCTTATGCATGGTTAATTTTTATAATTGCAGTGCTTGCATGGACACACTAGGAAGATTTGTAGTTCCCTCCGGTACCCTTAGATGTTTATGAAGCTGCGCGGTATGCCTCGCTGTGGGATACCACTAAACTGGCACAAGCCTAGGAGAACATAATGTTTTTTGTATTGTAGCATATGGTATTACACATGCTGGTGAATCAACTCCCTCGCCTTTCACCAAGCCTATATAAGCATTATAACAATGTTGCGAAGTTTAAGGCTGACTTCCACATAATTTACATATAGGCTCGTAGGGACACAAGGAAGAAATGGCATCCCCTACCATATTTAGTGACAAAAGACTATCTCCCAGTAGAGATACAATAGTGGCCCATGGAGTGGATGACTACGTTGGAGATTTAAACAAAGGATAGTGTGATAGAGGATGACACAACGCAACACAGGGAAGCGAGTGGGAAGGATAAGGATGAGCTAGAGTCAGAATAAGAGGAGCAATATGATTAGGGTCACCAAAATCCTTCTGAAGGTGATGAGTAGATCAAAGAGTATGAAAAGACATAGAAATACCAAGTTGCCATAGAGAAGAGGAAGGCAGGCACCAAAGCTAACATAAGAAGCAAAAACAAGTAGAAGGAAAATTAGAAAAAGGACCTAACACCATTAGTCCTCATTGATGGGGACTTTGATCATATTGAGGATATAATTCAGGAAGCGTTGACGGAATCATGGAACAAGTTAGAGGATCGATGCGACACACTTCTAACAGGTGTCGAGGAGTGCATTGCAGAACTGAAGATATTGGGATAGACAGTTAGACAACTAGTGCAAGCAGAGGAAAAGCTTGCAAAGGAAAGATTAATAGAGCCTACACTTGCAACGGGAATAACACCGCTACCTGATGGAGCCCTGTAGTTTTACTCCATTGAGGTACAACAATAGGACAAAGAGTGGAGGTATGTGAACATGAACATCGTAACAGTACCACTTGAGAGATTACACAAGATGCATCTAGAGTCATAGATGAGCTGAAGCTGCGCAAACAACACACTTCACAGTTAAATATTTAGGTAGAGAGAGTGTGAGATTTGTTGTAGTAGAAGCTCGACTAGGTGATACAAGAGAGGGATCAGGTAGTAAAACAATAGTAGAAGCTGAAGGAGGTGGTCGAAGCAACATGCTGTGAGATTTCAGACATTAATGTCCGAGAAGAGGAACCAGTGGAGGACAAGGTCGCGAAGTTTGACCTTGCAGTAAAAAGGCACAAGGATAAGATTGTAGAAGTGAAATTTTCATATGAGATGAATATCAACGAGCTACAAATGAAGCTACAACCAGCCATACCACAGGAAGTGTGAGAGCAGAGGGTGACCGACCTGAAGGCTGCAATGGTTGACATCTCCACCACAGTGGTAGATTGTGGGAAGCATTTGGATGAGAGCTTACAGATTTGAACTTCACTGTAGGAAGATCCAAATGTTCATAAAATACAAGAGGATATTCAGTAGAAGTAGTAGCAGCTAGAGGAGATTTGGGAAACTATGAGAACCTTACCAATCTCACAAAAGCTCACAAATATCAATGAGAGAAATTCCCTCCAGAAGAAGATAGAGGAGTTGAGAAGGAAGAGAAGATTCTGACAGAGAGGACTCAACCATGGTAGGATGAGGCTCTCCAACTGTCCTAAGCAGTGGATGAGAAGCTTCAAGAGCTTCGATAGAGAGAGACAACAATGATGTAGAAGGCTATAGAACCTGTGATAAAAGCATTGTTGGAGGAAGTGCGCAGTGAAGAGAAGCAGGCCACAAACATTCTATAGTAGTTCAATAGTGCCTACAACAACATTGCAGCGAATATCAGAGGAAAATCAGCTGAGTAACTCGGGACAAGTCGCATGTGAGTGTTGGGGGTCTTTTGGGTGCAACCCAATTTGACCTAGATTTTGGCAAAGACTCTGCATTTTGTGGGGTGAAGTGTGCAGTGGAGCAAGCAGCGAAGCATGAAGTGGGCTACACAGAGCAGAATTTTGAATATACCGTGCGGTGTAAGGGATTCAGGGTGAGTCGAAGCCCCTCCTTTTTGTAAAATCAAGTGATTTTGTAAGGGATCAATGGTTTTGGGACCATAGTTTCTTGTTTTAGGGAGTCCATGGTATTTGGACCATGCTATTTTGATGATGTAACCCTTTGATGTAATAGGATATATAGGGTAAAATAATAAGAAAATAACCATCAAATATTTTGATCCAGATTGATGTTATGGGTGAATTATTGTGATCTATAATTTGAAAGAGAAGGTAAGGCTTTGCAGTTGAGTGCATGGAGGCCTGAGTATGCAGCTGCATGTGCAGATAGCCTGCAGCTTAGTGCGCATGCCAAGAATTGTTTATTGATTCAAATATTAATTATATTAAGCAGTAGTTCTTGAGGATGTAGCCCTATAATGCGGTGAACCACGATACATTAGTGTTTGATGTGTATAATTTCTTATTATCTGTTTTAGAGTAGTCATTATTATAGTTGCATCTTACTTTAGCACAATGCTGGTTTATGGTTTTATATGACACATTTAAGTGAATAATCTAATGTAGTGAAGTGATTTATAAATGTTAAGAATAAGATATCATAATAATCCCACATCTCCTAATCCTTCAAGGATACAGAAACCTAGTTTTGAATCCTCCCATAGTCACTTTGGGTGAGACTGCAATCTACTTGCAGGTCGTTGCCAAAAGGGCCAATGATTGAGGATTTTGTGGTGAGCAGTATAGATTGAACCTGGGTCAGCCCAAGCCAAGCCAACAAAACTTCACTGCATAGATTATATGTTGTATCTTGTCCTGACAGTCCTTTGCTTCCGTACTATTCACTAGTTGCCCTTTAGTCCTTCAAAGGAAAACACATCAAGACTCCATGAGGGATACCACCTAACACTACTGCAAGTCACTTATGTAGCATGTACATGGGCTGATTTAATCTTCTCTTTGGGTAGGCCTAATTTTCGAGCTCCGAAATGCCAGGCTAGTAGTCATCTTTGTCCATCAAGGTACTGCATTTCAACACCAAACTTCACCCAATATTCAACTCCTCATCATCAGTCCAAGACAAATCATCTAGGGCTACTTTGGGCTATCAACACACTACCCTCCACTAGACCAATGATGCCCAATAATTCAGTATATATTTTGATCCTAAGATGGACTCTTTACCTCTACAGAAAGTCCTCCAAATGGCACCTACAGGCTGCAAGATAAATTGATCCAATACTGGTCACAAACTATGACCTAACACACACAAGATGCACCCAAAATGCATACTCCAACTCAATGTTTTTGGGTCTACTCCAATACTACAATTATGGACTGATTATGGAACGAACCAAAATCCCTAACACCCTTCAATCTTGGTCCATAATTGCTCCTTAAATATGCCGCTCACCCTTGGAGAGGTATCCTCTTTGTTTGTTGTTTTTTTGGGCATGAATAACCCTTAAATGACCCTATAGTTCCCCTCAATCAGTTGGTATAGCTTGCAACCTACCCACATCAACTCCTTGAGGCTACGACTGCCTCTCCCAAGGGTACTCCACCCCAAACAGACTTCAAACAACCCTGAAACAATTCTCCCTAGCCTCAACCTTCAAGAGCAAGCCCTTAGACCTTCAACCAGCAACTCGATTCTCCGGAAATGGCTCTTAACTAGTCTTCAAAGCCCATATTGTTTTGTCCTCTTTGCTGCGACTAGAATAGAGAATTATCTCTCCCTTTATCAAGCTCCCTATCTTATTGTGTGTTGCACAATGGATACCTGAATCACTCCAATTCACCCTTTATCTATACACTAATAAAGGGGCTCCAAAAATTCATGAAGAGACACATTTGTTGGACAATTTTACTTCAATCCTACATGACTTGAATTCCTCGGTGAACCCTTTCAAAGCAATCCTCACCATATCTCCATCTGAAACAGTCACACCGATGACAACAAGCTCATCTTTGACCTGAGACAATCTTGTCAGATACGAAGTCACACATTCACCCTTTATCATCTTGGTGGACTTCAACTTATCCTCCAATACCAATACCTGGTTCTCGTTCTTATTCTGGAACAAATTCTGAAGATCCATCCACATCTCATATGTTGTGTTCTTCCCAAACAAATGAGTTATTAGGGAATCCTTCACACCATCTAGGATGATCAATCTCACCCTCGTATCCAAATCCTCATACACTTCCAACTCCTTTGGGTCAGTTGGATTCTTGATGGCTTTCTCGGTGAACTCCCAGATCTTGTTGACCTGCAAGACCAACTTGATCCTTTCCTTCCATGGACTGTAGTTGGAAAACCCCTCCAACCTGTCCTCATACTGAATACCAGCCTACAACTTTGACATTGTCACCTACAGTGTGACCAACTCCCTCTTAAGTTGTACTTCATTGTGCACAACTTTGGTTCACTGACTTCCAAAGTAGCTCAGACACCCTCTGATACCATGTTTAATTTCCACGATAATAGGTCTTGGTTAGAGTCTTAAAATTACTCATACTACCAAACTAAGAATCACAACCATAACTACTTTGCACAATGGAAAATATAAAGAAGTAAATCATATATGCACAAGTATACACAATTTCTAACAAAAATGTACAAAAATGTACAACCCAATCTTTGTTATATTAAACCAAATCTAAATAATACAACAATCGATGGTATACAAGATACAATGACAAACTTGTTGGGTGCAACCCAACTTGGCCTAGATTTTGGAAAAGACTCCGCAGTTTGTGGGGTGGACTCTATGTCTTATCTTGTCATGCCTTCCTTCACTTCCATACTACTCACTAGTTGCTCCTTATTCCTTTAAAGGACAACACATCGAGACTCTAGGAGGGTTGCCACCTAACATTGCTGCAAGTCACTTCTATAGCATGTACATGGGATGATCTAATCTACTCACTGCGTAGGCGTAATTACCGAGCTCCAAAATGCCAGGCTAGTAGTCACCTTTGTCCATAAGGTTACTACACTTCGGCACAAAACTTCACCCAATCTTCAACTCCTCTTCATCACTTCAAGATAGCTCGTCTAGGTCTACGTTGGGATATCAACATGCTGCCCTCCTGTTATCGGGAATAGTGTCCACTCAGATGCTGCTATTCCCACTAAGATTGGTAGCTATCTTAGAAACAAACAAGTAAAGTTGACTTTCGTTTTCCTTTATGAAAATAGATAAGAGTGGAACAAAGGAGACCAACCTTAGTCTCGCGCTTGATTTCCTTGTTTGATTCCTCTCCTTCCTGATAGAGCTTTGCCGCTTCTTCTTCATCTGCCCAGCTTCAAAGAGCACCTGTGGAATCACAGCAACATACTACTATCGAAGAACAAAGATCTATATTCATAAATAACACAGGATCATATATGTGTTAACCATACAAATGCATATATAAGCAAACATACAAGAATATGGAGGAAAACTTGAATAGCTTTATTAAGACCAAAAGTAGCAAGAGGATTACAGCCTTATGTTCTGACCCAGCATCATCCTCCAGCAAGAAAGCCCTTCTTCACCTCAAGTAAAGCTTAGATCACCCAACACTATGAAGTTACACCAGAAAACCAACAACACTTCTCTACAAGGTACATGATTCCAACCTCCGGATCTCTGTGATGAGGGATCCATATATAGATGATTGTAGGGAGGTGAGTCATCTTCTAGGGTCTTGATTAGTGTCCTCTCTTTGATAGTTCCTGATTCCACTTGGAGAATGACGATCTCTTACTCATCCTTGGTCAAAAACAGAGAGGCAAGTGTCAGAGGGGAAGCTTCTGGAAGATTCCATGATCTTCCACCTCACATTTTGTCCCTGCCATTTGTCCATTCCCAACCATCGTACCCTACAGAGGAGCAATTCAGTATGCAACACACCTTGTACACTGGGAAGGTGATATGCATCAGACCCTCTGCACTGGGTTTTCAGTATGGTCTAGTTTTGACCATTTATGAGCAGTTTTTAGTGGAGAACGTCTGGGAGATGATGTAATCAGTTGACCTTGTTCCTTTAGGAAGTGAAGCAACATTTTATGGACTTAGGAGCCCTCAATTTATGGACATTTATGCTTGGGGTTGAAGTGCCCAAAAATTTCTATAACACATATATAAATAATACATGTCCATCTAATGCTATTAGAAACAAGACTCCTTATGAAATGTGGTATGGACATGTTCCTTCGGTAAAGCATCTTAGGGTCTTTGGTTCCACCTGTTATGCCTTGATACCAAAG
>APFE031308467.1:0-20303 GCA_000404065.3 Pinus taeda | reverse complement strand
TCGAAATTTATTTTGTCTTTAACAAAATTTTCTTCTTTAAAATGAGAATAGAAATCCATGCATACCCTCTCCTCCCCTTGGTTATTTAAATACCTGGGTAGAGCACTAGCAATGCGAGACATAACATTGTCACTGCTAGTGTCAAGTCACAACACTCACCAATAGAATGATAATTTACAAAAATAGTCATTTTTTAATTTTAAAACGATTTGTTAGGTACTCACAAATAAGAAAATAAAAATGCACTCCACCAAGGCTATTATGGCCCACCAATATGCAACTAGGCCAACTAGAAAATCAGAACTTATTTTTTTGAAAGCTGTAAAATTGTTTTAATAGCTGAAGAAAAAGCTTAGGAAAGAAAAATCTTTGGAAAAAAACACAAAAAAAGAACTTGATTATCTACAAGAAAATATTTTAATTTAATAGATGGTTGTTGACCTTTAACCATGAGGCAAAAGATCTTCCCTTAAATAATAAATTGTTTAATTTAGAATATTATTAACTCGTCCACCTAGGTTGTGCATAAAGCGATCATCAGTCTTCGATATTTTCCTATTCTCTAGTCGAGGTGGAATAGGTATATGTTGCAGGGATGCTAATGAAAAATTCTTTCTTTAAAATCATTCTCTCCCTTTTAAACAGTCTTTCACTAAATTTGTCTTTCAAAATGTTTAAAACAGCTGGGAATAGAGTCAAGTCCCCATAAATGAGCGAAGCCATACATAATCCCTTTTAACACAATAACTCTCTTGTGATCCATTAAGCCTTCAATGTCATAATTTTTATGTATTACATGGAAACCTATTCTTTATATACACAGAACGTAGAACTACATCAACCCAAAACATCAATTTTACATTCTTGAAAAACATCATGGAACATACCATATTAAGATTGTCTTATTCATTGTTTCAGCTACTCCATTTTTTTTGGGATTACAAAGCATGGTCTTTTTATGTTTGATCCCATGTTGGTGAATATAGTTTCGAATTCATTTGAAGTGTATTATTTTCCATTATCAGTGCGACTAGAGCCAATATGAGATTGTGTGTCATTTTCAATCCATGCATGAAAGTTCTTGAATGTTTGAAAAGCATCATATTTTTTCTTCAATAAATAAACCTAACGCAATCTCGTGTAGTCATCAATAGATGTCATCATATATTTATTACTATTTGCAGAGGAACGGGTATTGGACACATAAATATGAATGAATGAGTTCAAGTTTTCTATGTTATTTGGAATGAGAATCATGAAAAGATTGTTTGTTGTGCTTTGCTAAGATACAAGCATCACATTGCTTAAGCTTCCTAGGAATTGTAGGCAAACTAGTAACACCACTTTTCTTCAACATATGAAGGTTTTGCATAATTCAAGTGTCCAAATCAAGCATGCCATAAAAGACTTGATGGAAATGTACCTTCATCATAATGAGAACTGTATGAAAAGTTTTTTGCACGAGCGGAGGTACCTTACAGCTTCATAAGTCTTTCTTCTTCTATCCTCGTCATGACAAGTGAGTGATGTGCTGCTTTTCAGACTTCAACCTTTCCATCAAACATATGAATGGACTGCCCTTTCTAGTAGATGTGGACCAAAGACAACAAATTTCTCCTCAACTCCGGGATATATAAAACATCATGTAGAAGAAATCCTGGAAGACTAGGCAGTTTGAGCCTGATGGTGTCAAGCCCTAAAGGCTTGAGTTTTGTCTTGTCTGCAAAGTATACTACTCCATCAACATTGTCAGTAAATTCTTCAAAAAAATCTCTCCTAAAATTCATGTGGCAAGTTGGTCCTAAATCAAGCAACCAATCATCTTTCCAAGAAGAAAATGAAGCATTAAATAAGTCCTTAGTTACTTCATTATTACAATGTGCCACAACATAGTGAGTGGGTGTGGGTCGTTTACCTTTCCCTTTGTCATTGGTTTTTCCTTTGTCTTCATTTATTTCCTGTTGAAGTCTCCCCCAAGGAAAATTACATGTGGAGTCTTCTTCTTCGAACTCTCTACCACCCCTGCTTCTAAAATTCCTTCTTCCTCTTCCTCTCCGGCCACCTCTTCCTCTGGAAGAACCTTTTGTTTGATTCTTCTCTTTATGTCTAAGACACGCAACATCTTTAGAAGACTGAGGAGTTGTATTCTTTCCAAATCCCTTCTCTCTCTCAGCAAACATCTTCTCAATGGAGTCAAAGATAATCTCCTTGAGGTTTCCACTTGCTTGTAATGATTCAAGGTAATTTGAATAAGTGGAATATATTGCCTCCACATAAGCTATGAGAGGAATGTCTATTTCAAAACTAGTGGTTTTTATATCGTGCATAATGGATCTTACTTATGACGCTAAAGCAAGAGGGTCATCATTTTTCAATTTGAGACTAAAAGATTTAATCATCAATTGGACAAATTCAAGTTTAGAGTGTGATTCATACAGTTCCTTCAACTTCTTTGAGGCTTTAAAATCATTTGAAATTGGTGAAATATGGTGACTCACCTCTTCATTTACAAATACTGCCATCAAAGCATAGGCCTTGTTGTTCTTATTTTCCCAAATGAAAATATCCTTATCTAATGTGGGCTTTGCAGGTTCATTATCTCATTCTCCTTCACAAGATCGTCTCCAAAACTCATTGAAAATGAAAGTGTGTTTTATCTTCCATGACCATTCAGGATAGCTCTCTTTTCCTAAGAGAACTACTCCAACAATTGATATCAAGGAATGCATTTAAAAATATGTGTACTATGTAAAAAAATGTACTTCTTCTAGAAAAAAAATGCACTTATGGTGGTAATTTTGTAAAAAAATACAACTCGTATATCTATATAGATATATATATATATACACACACACACACACACACATACACACACACACAATAGGTTTATTATTTTGGGGAGAGTTATATAGGGGAGGGAGTACATGGGGGAGGGTTATATGGGAAGACATTATATGAGGAGGCGCAAGAGTCTTTGGTATGGTTCATATGGTTGTTTCGTATGGGCCGTATGCCAGTATGGAGGATCGGTGGTACAGAACAACATAGTTAATCTTGGAGGAGTATATAACTGTTGGGAGCCATATCTATTATGAGAGCATTCAACGTAACATAACCAAAGTGGTATGGGGAGGCCCAGTGGTATATAAGGGAAGAGCGATGTAGTAAGAGAGTAATACACAACAGTATGGTGGTATGCGAAGAGGAAGGAGATATGGTACCACAGTGTCAGGTGTATATTATAGAAGTGTGATACGAGGAGTAATACACATGTGGCAAGATTGGAGGTATATGTTATACCATTTAATAGTCCAATGGATAGTCTCATGTTTTGTTGCACACAGACATGCAACCAGTGTTTGGAGAGTGAGGGAGCAGTATCAAGAGTCGAGTGGTATGGGAGAGTGGTATATGAGGGAGGTGGTTTGAAGGGCCACAATCACACCATATCAAACAATGAAACACATTAATACCATTCTACGGTGTGATACCATTCAGCGCAACACAATCACATTAACCATATCAATACCACTTTCCTTCAATGAAATGCAATGCAACACAGTCACACCAACAAGTGGTCAATATCATTAAATATTGAGTTATAAAACACAGTTTAGAACGCAGACACAATCATTGAAAAATCAGCATACCGTTCATGCAGGAGAGGTAGCCTTTGGATTTAATGCACCTTTACTCAATTGTTCTCACTGTTCACAGTTAAAGATTTACCCCTCCTTACAGATCTTGTCTTCTAAAATTACCTCAGCCATATTACTATTACGCCATAGTACCGATTTCTCATTAATTGTTTTGTTGGTTCTCTTATATGGAACCATATATTCATTAACATATCTGATGTATGTGATCAACCATTAAACTTGTGATGGTAGGCACCCCATCAAAATATCTGGGTAAATCTCTACTAGCACTAGTGGAAGTTAATTTCATGACCATTGTAGTGTACACTACATTATTGACCAGCATTTCATTCACATGCATACTAGTTACACTTGCCACACAGATACTTAACCCATTAGTCATAAAATGGGAAACATTATTTCCTCAATTGGTGAGTATGCGTAATTAGATATCACTTTAGAGAATTACAAGCATACCATATCTCTGTAGTGAATGTAATACGATCAGAGAGAATCCATAGTCATCTCACATATTCATACATAATCTCACCATAAACCATGTTAGTATATATATAACTTCCTGCCATGCTTCCGCTACTAACTCTATTCTTAGATGTAAAAGAGGTCATATGTACAATATTTCCATCACTTTCATAGTAATACATTAGCATAGGTAATCTAATTATGTGTCAACCCATTTAATGTACTTCTACAGATAACTTCACACTAGAAATCTGAATTCAAGTCAATCATGAGAAATCTAACGTTGTGAGACCAGTAACAACAGCTAATTACCCTTATTCCACCATTTCTTATATACATTAAAGGTCACATACATAAGACAACAATTATTTCCATATATATAAAACCTCATCTATACAACTGAGCTACATGGTTTAACCATTTCAACAGTAGGAAATAGAGATAAGAAATCAACCATCAGAAAGTCTGAGCTAAATTATCTAACTTCATAACAAGTAAGCATTAATATAGAACCCATACTATGCAAGTGAATCTTATCATAGTAGAGAGGAACATCGTTAAGTCTATTAATACATAAGCCTATGTAATTCACGCGAGATTATCATGGCAAGGAAACTTAGGCAATCATCTCATAGAAAAACTTGAACAATAACATAAACATATGAAACTATTCTCATAAACAAACTAGAACTAACAGAGAGAGAGAGAGAGAGAGAGAGTAAGAGTCATCATAGAAACATTTCACGCATTTGAAGCCAACTAAAACCTCACTTGGAGGGAGGAGCACCACCAAATAGCCATGAATCACCTTTGATTCCCCATGAGCCGAAGATCTTGCCAAGGATCAATTGTCCTCAATTGATCAATTCACTGGGTATTTAATACCATATTTCATGATTTAGTTACCTTTAGCGGCATCCCTCTTTTATGGATTTTTCCAATTGCCTAGCTCTTTTTTGGGAAAAGCTCGTATTGATCTCCCATGAGGATTTTCCTCATAAAATATTTCCTTTATCTCCCGCAAAGCTTTTATGTCTGATGGATCTTTATCTCCCATCCATCTCATGGATCACCAATCCATCAAATCTTATCTAGAATCACATCTAGAATCTTTATCATGAAAGATTCGTCTCTATCCCATTCCTCAATGGAATTTGAGAAGCATCTCCTCTCTTTTGGTGCTCCACCCTCCAAGTGATTTATTTTATTAATTTATTTAATAACACATTTTCTTTTCATATTACATATGACCTAGCTTTCCTCAACTTAGGTTTAGAATAGTTTAACCCAGAAAGGAGGGTATCAAACCTAGATTTCCTCAGCTTAGATTTACAAACATTTAACACACAAGGGAGGATATCACACCTAGCTTTAACTTAGCTTAGGTTTACAATAATTTAGTACATAAGGGAGGAGTGTTACATACTCCCCCCCTTAAATTTTACATCGTCTACAGTGTATCACTTCATCATGTCCTTATTCACAGTTAATTGTTGTCTGAATCAACAACTCTCATGGCTCTGCCATCTGAGACAATTTTTCCGATGTACATCAATCACAAGGAGTTCTCCCAGCACCTATCCTTCCATAGCTACATCGGTCTCAAGGAGTGCTTCGCTTTCATAGCTACCTGTAACATTTTTTTCAAACCATTTGTGAGAATTATAGATGAAAAATTTTAACTATGATAAATATCATAATCTGTTACTTAATATTATTAAAGCAACTATTGCTTATCATTTTTTTTATCTGAAGAATGTGTGTTCTCTGCTTGCTTTCTTTCAACCCTTTGTGTTATTTTCGAACACCTATTTCTTGCAGTCTCTCTACATACAATACACTAGTTAGCATATTTTCTGCATTAATATGGCTGCAAGGTAATAACAGATTAGTTCACATAACAATATATATTCTTCGTAATTGTATGCCAAACTACAATTAACAATAGTCACTTATACCAAACTTACTTTCCTTCTTCTGGGTAACCTCCAAGTTTGTTTACCTAGACAGGCATCTATCCAATGACTCCACACATACCTACACACAAGGAATGTTATACACACCAAAACACATTTCATTTTTCAATCTTGTAGCATATGTAGTCATATTGTCTCATATGTCCCGTTGTACATAGTCCATCTGTGGTACATCCTATAATACCATCCTCATGGTATCACCTGCATAACATGGACTTTATCCACATATTCTTCCACCTTTTAGGTATTAGGTGAGATTTTATTTAGCCATACACCTATTGTACCATCCATTTAAAACCATAATACCTATTTTGCCTAAATTTCATTTTATGTACATCTAGTTTCCATCATGCATATATATGTATTTTACCTTCACTTTACGAACCGCAATCTCCACATGCTCAAGCATGGCTAGTTTGGAGAATTACATCAAAGATCAACCCAATAACATAACCTAAAATTGCAGGTAGAAAATTTCCTCAGAAATAATAAGGATTTAACTCTTCTGTACAATTCCAATGAGAAGTTATTTTCTTAACTGCATGCAAACTACTTTTTCCATGTAGAATTTCTAGCTCTTGCCAAAGCGTTTTCACATCTATGTTGCACGTACCTCAACAATTCTAATTTGAAATATACAATTAAACCATTAATGAACTCATTCATTATGCTTTATGCAGAATTACTCACAAAGCAAACATTTTTAGAAAACAATGTCTTCATGCTTTACAGGCTTGACCATAACTACTTCATAAGCTTCTTTATCTCAACTTGATCTCATGCTCCAAAAAAAATGATATGTTCACGCACTTTCTTGTCACAGGCATGATCACCTTCTTATCCCATCCACACATACTCATATTGCAGAATGTTGCAACAGATAATCCGCTGCAACCAGAAATCTCTTCATAATGGCTATGGAAATTTGTGTATTTTAATTGCATAGTTGTAAGGCCATTCAAATGCATCTCCGTGGAGAATCAGTATCATCTCATGAAGATCAGAGACTACTTTTGTATCATCACAAGCACAAATATGTGAGGTGATTCAGATCGTCCAAAGATCGATGCTCGCTGCTGACTGAAACAATCTAATCAAATTTGCATTTTTCGAATCAGCAAACAATTTTCAAATTAAGCATGCAATTCTGAAAAACAGAGAAGGGTGTCTGCCTCCTAATTAATAACAAATTCCTGGAGAGTATCGCTTTCAGCACGGTGCAGAGAACAACTTGTAGTTTTTTTATCAGTGCCTCGCCATTTGACTTAGGTACTGACTCCCTTACAGTTTTTGGGGTTCTCTCTTCCTTGATGACCTTTCTCACTGACCTCCTACTGTTGTTCAATTGCTCTTGATGAACCTTTTGTTTTCTTTTTATCATAACGGTACTGCTTCCACAGTTTTCTTGGTATGAATGCGAGTCAATAAACATTTGTTGCGGACTTCATTAAACTGCGGAAAACTACTGTAGAGATTCCAATGATACCAATTTATTGTGAGAGATCTCAAGCTCGAAATCTCGCTGGAAAGATTAAAGGTAGAAGGGGCACGGCAGTATTTTACAGGTGCTCAACGCCTTGAGAGCCACGAAATTCTGAAATCAATATCTCTTGACGAGTTTTACTCATTATCAACAAAAGAACGCATTATATACTTTTCAGAGAAAAGTTGTGCGTAATTTTAACTTTTAAATTTGTATAGAATAAGGTAATTTTAAGTCTCACATTGACTTAGAAAAAACATAACTCATCTTTCATATAATATGGATATAAGAGAACGTTGTAAGACATACGAATATGGATATCTTACAAGTATATATATCTTATCTTGTAGAACGGCTTATATTATTTTCCTGAACATTTGAGATGAACGGTTTAATATTTAATATTATTGAAGATCATTTTTTTCTATGAATTTTTTTTAGACTATTTGATTATATATCCTCTAGCCATTTCAAACATTTAACTTTTTTCTTATTTTCTTCTTTCCATTTTGGTTTGAGGATTTGTGAACCCACAACCATTATAAAACAAAAGTAGTAGTATGCCATTTTCAAATCCATTGTTGGTTAAGGGAACTTATAAATAAATCATTCAATCATTCAAAGAGAAGGCTACCGATCAAAGCTCGAAGCCATCCACTGACTGGTGACAATAGACACCATGCATGGTAGTAGTTTGTGGATCCTTCACGGTGAGATGCATCCATTAACCAGTGAGTTACCACAAATTCAAAAACACAGTGTCACGAGTTGATATCATCCTTATATTTTAGTTCATTCATATATTTCTATTTTCACAGGTTTTACCTGAAACTTGATAGCACACCGATGAGTGAGAAAATAATTACGTTATTTCAGAACCATTGAACAGACATTATCATAAGAGGAAAATCTATAATCAACCCTAATAGGGTGTCAAAAAATAAAAGCAAAGCACACAACTCACAATACAAAATAGAAGCAAAAGTGTTTACAGTAATCTAAGAGGATTCACCAATAAGAAGACCCAAGGGAAAGCATTTTTTTAGTTCAAACCCTAAATTTTAAACAATGGAAGTACTTGTACTCATACATACCGTGGTAATGTTTCTCAAAACACAAGTATTTTTCTCACGTGTAAAATAATTTTCCACAACAGCTTGGATAGAATTCCACAGAAATTACTTACGGAAACTTCTTTTGGAACCCCATTTCCCCCTCCCTTGAAACGAAATATGATAGGACTGCATACATGTAATTATTTTGAACCAGTGAAAAGGGTTGCGACTAATCCCAGAACAATGACACAAGTATCGTTGTTGCAAGAGGAAAGATCCATTCCCTCTGCTCATTTTCCAACTAGAAATGCATCTGTACAAGGTGCTTTATTCTATTCTCCATTCCTTTTATCCCTCAAACAGTCAATCAGAGACTTTCGATTAGACTAGAACATGGGAATCGAATCAATTACTGAGACCAAAAATATGCTGTAAGCTTCAACCTGCATCTATAAAGTGGATTTATATTCACCTTTAAACTGCATCTATAAAGTGCATATATGCATCTATAAAGTGGATTTATATCACCTTTATATGCATCTATAAAGTGCATATATATTCACCTTATCCAACTGATAGAATTTTTAAGTTTAAGATGCTCACAATTGATTATCCATGTGTAAGCAGAACGAAATAAATGAGATTTAATATCGACATTACAAGAACACGATAACCTCAAACAAATAGTTGTTCGTTAATTATTTCAAAAGTGCATAACATTAATTACCTATCAAGATAGCTTTGGGCTCATTAATAATGTGAACAATGTCACAGAAGGAGGGGCGTTGGGATTCAAGAGTCTGCCGCAAACATTTAGCAACTATGGATTTGTTGTTGCACATGGTTGTCAGTACGGCAACACTATCGTCAACTCCGTAACCTCGTCACCTCTCATACCAAGAGCAGGAACGATGGTGGTTGCAGCAATGAAACAACACTACAGCCTTAGCTATCATTAGTTGAGTGCCATACTTGTTCTTCCCTTCACGTAAACTTATGATAAAATAGTAGGTATTACGTAAAGGCTCAAAAGAGATAGTGCATATACAAACTAACAAGTTATGTGTTTTATAACCACTAGAACAAGGAACCAATATTACTAATCAATGAACAACAGTCTAACCAGGGAAGACATCGCTCCCACTTTCTGTTATCCCTCCCTTATCATTTGTTGTAGTAACATTGTTGCTTTCAACATATTTTTCTTAATTCATTATCATAATTAGGAAACCTACAGTTTTTTTTCCATTCCTTTCTTAAACAAAACTAGAATAATACAAAAAATAGAATGAAATCCATCATTCTTAAGTCTGCGTGGATTTTGGTTGCTTTTATCAATAATTCATGGTTTTAGAATCACCCAAACTAGTGTGCACGATATTTAAGAAACCTTACTCTCAGTCGAAAAAAAAGAAACATTGTTTTATCCCTTTAAACTTGTGATATACATTCATAAGGTAGTGTTCTAAATGGAAAGAATGTCAATCTTATCGAATATTGTTGCTTTTTACAAGCAGTTTAATGGATAGCATTATTATATTCGTGAGCAAAGAGAAAATTGACTTCTTCTTTTTTGGGGGTCGAAGATTTTCTTACCTCTCCAAATTATTAGACGAGATCAAGCTCTCTTGGATGTTTCCCATCATCTAGCACAGCTACAGATAAGTATTTTTCCAATATCCACCACAACTGCATGCCAACTATTGGCATATCCATGCCATGCAATCTAGGATTATATGATTAGGACCATTATTCGAAGTTTGAGCCGTAAAGTTTGGATGAAGCCCATGTCATCCTTATTACACACGTAGTTGTATAGTAACTCTATCCACACGTAATTGTCTGTAGTGCAATGGAAAACAGCATCAGTAGAGATTTTTTTATTTTTTGTTTTTTGTTTACACACTATCCCTGGTGTTGATGGTTAATTTAGCAACGTATGCTGATTTGGACTCCATTCCCTGTTGACAATCCCCGTGCAGGACTGGAGGATCGACTTCACTCCAACCCATTCTCCATCCTATGGCCTGAATTGTAGCCCTCCAACATCTTCCTGAGCTAGCACAGTCAGAGTCGCTTCATCTTAGTGGCAACCCATCCCCAAAGCCAGCTCCGGCGCAGGGCATGGAGAATCATGATTTAACCTTAGATGAGAAATTGGACCCTCACTTGGTATGGAAACAAAGCATCATCCAACCGCCAAACACTGTAATGCTCTGGAGAGAGGAAAAACTCGATCGATGCCCAAATGCACTTGGGAAGCACTCTTAACACATATTCTCCTTGTTGTGATATTCTGTCGAGGAGAATATTACTTGGATGGTTGTTAACTAATGGGTATGCCCATACAAATCTTATATACACAACGTATATATCGCACTCGGATTCAATCTTGGGTGAGGCCGCTTATGCTATCTATTGACCCAAATTTTAATATATATCCCAAAAATGTATAACATAGAAATCAATCCATAATACGCGTATGGAAGGTAATTAATTTTTCAACTGTAAAAGTTAATTTTTATTTTAAGGATTAATATCCCCTTGTTCTATGTTTCAAAAATTGAACTTACACCATCATCTTATTTTTATGTATAAAATTTTAATTTTGGTGGCTTAACTCAATTTAATCACGATGCGTAAATTAATTCTAACTTCGTTCTTCGTACCAGGGTTTTTTAAAACCTCCATGACACATCCAAATTAAAGATTAGAGTATGGATGGCTATGCTATGCTCTTGACGTTTCAACCCTCGCGCTTATAATTATTTAATTTTAGACCATATACACCATCATTTACATTCTATAATATATCGGTCCATAATTTATATATGGGAGGGTATTGTTTTTTTCCAATTTCTATATTTTCTTTTATCTTAAGAATAATATCTCATGTTCCATGTTTTGACAATATACCTTACCTTATAGGTTTCAAACTCTTTTGTTATTCAACATATGTATTTATGTTGTCCCTTCCTAACAAATTCATTTTATGACAAACATAAATATTGCATACAACAAGAACTCCAAATGGGCTTCCCCATTCTTTTCTCTAAACATTTTTAATATTTAGATTCAATTTTAAGGAGTCTATATTTAACACTTATACCAGGACACTTTAGAAGAGTTTGTGGTAGTGAGGCCAATTTTAGGCTAAAACGTGTCCATACCTTATGGAGGCGTATTGGCCCACAGGCCGTAAGGCTTGAAATTGATTTCTCCAATACCATTTGTAATGAACCTCCTGAGCCTACCTTGGAATTTACCCTCTAGGACCATAAATTTAAAATTTCGGGTTCATTCACAGTCAAAGCTTTACCCCTCTTTGCAAATCTTGTCTTCTAAAATTACCTCAACCATATTACTGTCACGCCATAGTACAAATTTCTCATTAGTAGTTTTACTGGTTCCCTTATATGGAACCTTACATTCATTAACATATCTGATGTATGTGACCGACCATTAAACTTGTGATAAGAGGCACCCTATCAAAATATCTGGGTAAATCTCTACCAACACTAGTGGAAATTAATTTCATGATCATTGTAGTGTACACTACTTTATTCACCATAATTTCATTCCCATGCATACTAGTTAGACTTGCAACATAGATACTTAACCCATTAGTCATAAAATGGGAAACATTATTTCCTCAATTGGTGAGTATGCGTAAGTAGATATCACTTTAGAGCATTATGATCATACCATATCTCTGTAGTGAATGTAATACGATCAGTTAGAGAATCCATAGTGATCTCACATATTCATACATAATCTTAATGTAGACCATGTTAGTATATATATCACGGCCTGCCATGCTTCCGTTACTAACTCTATTCTTAGATGTAAAAGAGGTCATATGTACAATACTACCATCACTCTCATAGTAATACATTAGCACAGGTAATCTAATTATTTGTCAATCCATTTAATGTACTTCTACAAATAACTTCACACTAGAAAGCCACATCCAAGTCGATCATGAGAAATCTAACGTTGTGACACCAATAACAACAACTAATTACCCTGATTCCACCATTTCTCATATACATTAAAAGTCACATACATAAGACAGTAATTATTTCCATACAGATAACACCTCGTATATACAACTGAGCTACATGGGTTAACCATTTAATAGTAGGAAAGAGAGATAAGAAATCAACCATCAGCATACCTGAGCTAAATGATTTAACTTCATAACAAGTAAGGATTAATATAGAACCCATACCATTTAAGTGAATCTCATCAAAGTAGAGAGAAACACCACTAAGTCTATTAATACATAATCCTATGTAATTATCATGACATTATCATGGTGAGGAGACTTAGGCAATCATCCCATAGAAAAACTAGAACAATAACATAAACTTATGAAACTATTCTCATAAACAAACTAAAACTACAACAGCGAGAGAGAGAGAGAGTCATCATACAAACATTCCACGCATTTGACACCAACAAAAACCTCACCTGGAGGGAGGAGCACCACCACCCAGCCATGAATCACCATTGATTCCCCCCGAGCCAAAGATCTTGCCAAGGATCAATTGTCCTCAATTGATCAATGCACTAGGTATTTAATACCCTCTTTCATGATTTAGTTACCATTAGCGGCGTCCTGTTTTTGTGGCTTTTTTTAATTTCCTAGGACTTTTTTGAAAAACCTCGTATTTATCTCCCATGAGGCTTTTCATCATCAAAGCTTGTATTTACCTCCCACAAAGCTTTTATGTCCAATGGATCTTTATCTTCCATCCATCTGATGGATCACCAATCCATCGAAGCATATCTAGAGTCACATTTAGAAGCTTTATCATGAAAGATTCATCTCTATCCCATTCGTCAATGGGATTTCGCAAGCATCTCCTCTCTCTTGGTGCTCCACCCTCCAAGTGGTTTATTTTATTAATTTATTTAATAACACATTTTCTTTTCATATTACATATCACCTAGCTTTCCTCATCTTAGGTTTAGAATAATTTAACCCACAAAGGAGGGTATCAAACCTAGATTTCCTCAGCTTAGGTTTACAAGAGTTTAACACACAAGGGAGGATATCACACCTAGCTTTAACATAGCTTAGGTTTACAATAATTTAGTACACAAGGGAGGGGTTTTGCACTCACTGCACCATAGCACCTCCAGGTAGCAGACCTCTAGCACTATCATGCATTCAACATCTCCATGTAGCAAACTATAAATGGGAGCTGGAAACTGGCAGAATACAGGAGTTACAAGTCTAAACTGGGACCTATGCTCTGATACCATGTCAGGCTAGGAGGTATCTCAAAGCAATTGTGATTTTGCATTAAGATTGATCATATATATGTACATGTAGGGAGAGACTCTTGGGCTTCATCTCCTAGTGTCTCTTCATATTCCAATTCTCCTTATTTTATATTTGCATTATTTTACATGGATTACCTAATCCCAAAGATTAGGTGTCAGCACATCTCATTTCTCAATATGTACTCAAATAAAATTTCAAATTTTTCATTAGCTACAAAAGAAATCATTATAAATATTTATTACATCAAGAAAGTAGATTTCATAAATAATATTTCATGTATAATAAAATCAAGAACCCATAAAAATATCTACCAACACTAACCCAACCAAAAAAAAAACTAATAATATCATGTAATAAATTACTAATAATCTAGTGTCATAAACAACAAAGACTAACTAGATGCAATAGAGAAGCAAATGAAACGTTATATAATAGTTAACTGGAAAATATAATAGCAATGAGACATTATATAATAGCTAACCGAAAAATATAATAACAACAAATATTGCATGTTTTTTGTCCATATATGATCTATATTGGAGTTGGGCTTCAAGATTTTTTATTTTTAAATAAATGGGTGGATGTGACTTGTTTTCAAGGCGATATTCTTGGTCTAATATATTATCCAAAGGGTGATATGAAAAGTATGTGAAAGGTGTTTAGTTTCAAATAAAAAAAAATCAAAGAACAACATATTTAATTTTAAAAGCCTTGAGGAATTTTGATTTTTAAATAAATGAGTGGACAAATTTTGATTTCAAGAGAACATTTTTTGTCTTATACACCATCCAAGGCATGATATGAAAACTATTTGACACCGTTTTTAGTTTCAAATCAAAGAAAATCAAAGAATGACATATTTAATTTTAAAAACTTTGAAGAATTTTGATTTTTAAATAAATGAGTGAGAGAGTTTGATTTCAATTTTCGTTTAGAAGATTACGAACTATAAATTAGAATAACTCTGAGAAAGGTGATGAATTTAAGCAAATCAAAGTGCTTGAATGTGACAGATAGCGATGCAAAAACACATGCAACATTTCACATCTCATTCTCTCGTTAGATGAGTTAGATGAAATAGTGAAATTTAGATGATTTTTTGTGTTTCTTTTATCATTTCATTTTTATGCAAATTTTAGGGTGCCAATTTTTTAAAATGGTTAAATGCTCATTTTCTTTCATCTCTTTTATATTTTGAATCCTCCTCACTCTAATAAATTTTGTTTTCGTTATTTTAACATCGTTCAATTTCAGTGATTGGATCACAAGTAACCCTTACAAATGGAAGATAGTGGGGTATGTCAAAATAGTGTTATTTGACAATCGTTTTACATGCAAATATTGATTTTTGTGATCCTTGCAATAATTAATTAAAATATTTATCATGAAAATAAAAAATAAAATCTTTATTAAAAATAAAAAATTAATGCCTGCTGTATTTATCAACCAAATTTATTAATATGATTGTGCTAATAGCAGTATAAAAATATAATAATCGTTAAGAAAGTTTCACATCTACTTTAAAAATATACTCATGAAATAATGACACACAACTTTTAAACATTTTGTTATTATCAATTAGTTTGTAATATAACGTGAAGTGCAACTTTAATACATGACATCTTTTAAAAGAAATATGATATCTATATTTAGAATACCTACCTTATAAAAATAATAATTCAAAATTCAAAATTAATTTTAAATGTATATAAATACAAATAAATATTTGAAATTATTTTTATAAAATTTAATTATTTTAAACATCAATGAATTTAGACTTCTGTGATCCATAACAATTGTTTAGATAATTTTCGGCAAAATCACAAAATTCATCATTTGTTGACGCGTTTCGAACCAACTAGTGTGGTTCATCGTCAAGACAAGTTGAAGATACAGATCCAGTGCAGCTTGTTAAATAGTCTAAGCAGAGACTCAAATGGCTAAAAAATTATAACGGCTACTTTTCCACTCAAGGACCCAATCAAACTTCCTTTAACCAATTTAATATTAAATTACTATTATATTTATGGAGGTAGGTTAACCAGGGGAAAAATAAAACAAATCAAAGGTTAATTTGTTCAAAATAAAAAATATTAATCCAATATATATAATATATATATATATATATATATATATAATATATATATATATATATATATATATATATATATATATATAACAATATTTATTTAAATTACTAATTCATTAAATATATAAATATATATGTATATTCTCATATTTTTATTTTATATCTAATCTTCTAATAATACCCTATTTGATGCTTAGTTATTAAAATATTATATATTTATTAGATAAAAATATATTTATTATTTAACCTAGGTAAAAGTAGATCAATGGTTAGTTAACAAAACCAAACCATTTATCTATTTAAATATAATTCTAAATGTATATATAGTATATATAATATTTTTCCAAATACCTAACCATTCCTAGTAGTAATTTCACAAATTAATATATCTTATAAATTTAATATTATATAGATAAATTAAATTTAATATAATACAAATTTATATTATTAGAATTCTAGTACGTATTCCAATTTTCTTTTATTTTTTATTTTTCTACAATACAAATTTTAATTAATTAATTAATTAAATTCTAAATATATTATAAAATACAAAGGTGGTTAAAAATCTTAGGCTAATAAAAAATATACCCTACATTCTAAGGAAAGATCAAATTATCTTTAATTACCCGATTAACTATATATATATAATAAGCTAGGTCATAAATAAAACAAACTTAGAAGAAGGATTACAACTCAAATTTAATCTTCGAAAATAAAGGGAAAAAGAGGGGAATAAATTATACCATTAGGTCGATAATTAAAAGGGGGAATAAATAAAAACAGGAAAATAATTTAATACACCAAGGGAACCAACCCCTAAGGGGAGGAAACAAGAAACGCTGAGGCCTTACTTAGAAGGGACCGCGTAGGTTAGGAAGACAGGGCTGGGACCCAGCAGCTGCTGATCTTCCAGCCATCATCCCGATTAAGATTATGAGGTCTTTTTTCAATTTCCAAGGCCTCCCTAAACTTGCGATGGTGAAACTGAGCAACTTTAGCAATGACTTGGGCCTCTTCGATACATACATGATGCATGGTCTTCTCAGCATGTTCAGCCAGGGCTGAGGATTTGGTCCTACCATGCTTCAAGTCAGCTGCATGCTCGCTAATCCTCTGATTGATAGAGCAACCTGTCTCACCAATATAAGGAACCCCACAAGAGCACGGAATGACATAGATGCCCTTCATGTCTTTGGGGTCAATAGGATCTTTCACAGACCTAAGGGAGCTACGGATAGTATTAAGAGGTCTAAAAGTTGCGGGTACATCAAACTTTCTCAGAATCCTCGCAATCCTATCTGTGGTCCCTTGGATATAAGGAAGGTTGACCCCCATGGCATGATCACTCGAATTCCTACGGATTGACGGCTCCTTCTTGGTTGTCTTCCGTTCCTAGATGTTCTCATCTCTAAGAAAGTGGATGGTTCCTTTTCTCATCAAGTGTTTAGGAAGAAGATGCATACTGAGCAGTACTTGCATGCTTCTTCGCATCATTTCCCAGCTCAAAAGTTAGGGGTTCTAAGCACTCTCGCCACCCGGGCTGTTAGAATCTCGGATGAGGAGAGCTTGGAAAAGGAGAAGGCTCATCTCCTAGATGTCTTTGTGAAAAATGGTTACAAGAGACACCTGGGTCATAAGGCCTTCCTCAAGGCTAACAAGGAGCCGTCAATCCGTAGGGATTCTAGTGATCGTGCCATGGGGGTCAACCTTCCTTACATCCAAGAGACCACGGATAGGATTGCGAGGATTCTGAGAAAGTTTGATGTACCCGCAACTTTTAGACCTCTTAATACTATCTGTAGCTCCCTCAGGTCTGTGAAAGATCCTATTGACCCCAAAGACATGAAGGGCGCCTATGTCATTCCGTGCTCTTGTGGGGTTCCTTATATTGGTGAGACAGGTCGCTCTATCAATCAGAGGATTAGCGAGCATTCGGCTGACTTGAAGCATGGTAGGACCAAATCCTCAGCCCTGGCTGAACATGCTGAGAAGATGATGCATCATGTATGTATCGAAGAGGCCCAAGTCATTGCTAAAGTTGCCTAGTTTCACCATCGCAAGTTTAGGGAGGCCTTGGAAATTGAAAAAAGACCTCATAATCTTAATCGGGATGATGGCTGGAAGATCAGCAGCTGCTGGGTCCCAGCCCTGTCTTCCTAACCTCTGCGGTCCCTTCTAAGTAAGGCCTCAGCGTTTCTTGTTTCCTCCCCTTAGGGGTTGGTTCCCTTGGTGTATTAAATTATTTTCCTGTTTTTATTTATTCCCCCTTTTAATTATCGACCTAATGGTATAATTTATTCCCCTCGTTTTCCCTTTATTTTCGAAGATTAAATTTGAGTTGTAATCCTTCTTCTAAGTTTGTTTTATTTATGACCTAGCTTATTATATATATTTAATCGGATAATTAAACATAATTTGATCTTTCCTTAGAATGTAGGGTATATTTTTTATTAGCCTAAGAATTTTTTAACGACCTTTTGCTATTTTTATAAATATATTTAGAATTAATTAATTCATTAATTAAAATTTGTATTGTCGAAAAAATAAAAAATAAAAGAAAATTGAAATACTACTAGAATCTAATAATATAAATTTGTATTATATTAAATTTATATTTATCTAATAATATAAATTTATAGAATATTAATTTAAATACTACTAGAATGTTAGGTATTGGAAAATATTTATATATATATATATATATATATATATATATATATATATTCATTTAGAATTAATATTTTAAATAGATAAATGGTTTGGTTTTGTTAACTAACCATTGATCTACTTTTACCTAGGTTAAATAATAAATATATTTTTATCTAATAAATATATAATATTTTAATAACTAAGCATCAAATAGGGTATTATTAGAAGATTAGATATAAAATAAAAATATGAGAATATACATATATATTTATATATTTAATGAATTAGTAATTTAAATAAATATTGTTATATATATATATATAGTGATTAATATTTTTTATTGAATAATTAACCTTTTGATTTGTTTTATTTTTCTCCTGGTTAACCTACCTCCATAAATATAATAGTAATTTAATATTAAATTGGTTAAAGGAAGTTTTATTGGGTCCTTGAGTGGAAAAGTAGCCGTTAGAATTTTTTAGCCATTTGAGTCTCTGCTTAGACTATTTAACAAGCTGCAATGGATCTGTATCTTCAACTTGTCCTGACGATGAACCACACTAGCTGGTTCGAAACGCGTCGACAAATGATGAATTTTGTGATTTTGCCGAAAATTATCTAAACAATTGTTATGGATCACAGAAGTCTAAATTCATTGATGTTTAAAATAATTAAATTTTATAAAAATAGTTTCAAATATTTATTTGTATTTATATACATTTAAAATTAATTTTGAATTTTGAATTATTATTTTTATAAGGTAGGTATTCTAAATATAGATATCATATTTCTTTTAAAAGATGTCATGTATTAAAGTTGCACTTCACGTTATCTTACAAACTAATTGATAATAACAAAATGTTTAAAAGTTGTGTGTCATTATTTCATGAGTATATTTTTAAAGTAGATGTGAACCTTTCTTAACGATTATTACATTTTTATACTACTATTAGCACAATCATATTAATAAATTTAGTTGATATATACAACATGCATTAATTTTTTATTTTTAATAAAGATTTTATTTTTTATTTTCATGATAAATATTTTAATTAATTATTTGCAAGCATTCAACAAAAATCAATATTTGCAATTAAACAATTGTCAGATAACACTATTTTTGACAAGCCCCACAATCTCCATTTGTAAGGGTTACTTGTGATCCAATCACTGAAATTGAACGATGTTAAAATAACGAAAACAAAATTTATTAGAGTGAGGAGGAGGATTCAAAATATAAAAGAGATGAAAGAAAATGAGCATTTAACCATTTTAAAAAATTGGCACCCTAAAATTTGCATAAAAATGAAATGATAAAATAAACACAAAAAATCATCTAAATTTTACTATTTCATCTAACTCATCTAAGGAGAGAATGAGATGTGAAATGCTGCATGTGTTTTTGCATCGCTATCTGTCACATTCAAGCACTTTGATTTGCTTAAATTCATCACGTTTCTCAGAGTTATTCTAATTTATAGTTCATAATCTTCTAAACGAAAATTGAAATCAAACCCTCTCACTCATTTATTTAAAAATCAAAATTCTTCAAAGTTTTTAAAATTAAATATGTTATTATTTGAGTTTCTTTGATTTGAAACTAAAAACGGTGTCAAATAGTTTTCATATCATGCCTT
>APFE031308454.1:0-25633 GCA_000404065.3 Pinus taeda | reverse complement strand
AGTTGATGCTACCTTATACCGTCAACTTGTAGGAGAACTTTTGTATTTAACCCATACTCGTCCTGATCTTTCCTTTGTTGTTGGCCTTGTTGCTCGGTTTATGCAAACCACACGTGAAAGTCATTGGAAAGTAGCTAAACGAATACTTCGTTATGTTCGTGGTACAGTTCAGTTTGGCATTCATTACAGTGCTGAAGCATCTCCTCTATTGGTTGGTTTCACTGATTCCGATTGGGCTGGTGACCCTGATGATCGGAAGTCTACTGCTGGTTATTTGTTCACTCTTGGTTCAGGACCTATTACATGGGCTTGCAAGAAACAAGTTGCCATTTCTCTTTCTTCAGCAGAAGCAGAGTATCGTGGTGCCGTGGAAGCTAGTAAGGAAGCCTTGTGGCTTCGTCAGATCCTATCAGAGTTGGGCTTTGAGCAGCAGCATCCGACTACACTTTGGTGTGATAATCAAAGTGCCATTCAGCTTTGCAAAGATCCAGTTCAGCATCAGAGCAGCAAACACATTGAACTTCACATGCACTTCATCAGAAAGCTCATTCATGACCATGTTCTTGAAGTGCAATATTGTTCAACAGATGATCAGGTTGCAGACATCTTCACAAAGGCTCTCACAGAGGCGAGGTTCACTAAACTTTGATATATGCTTGGAGTTCAGGAAGTTGTCACTAAGGGGGGATAGGCTCTAGTGCCTCCTTCCTTCTCCTATTGTGTCATATTTGTAAATCCTTCAATCCTATCCCAAGTTGTTCTTAAGGGGGGATGTTAGGATATTCCGACACATAGAATAGTTAAGTATAACTTGGTCTAGTATAGAGTTAGGTAAAGTGTGTTTCTTTAACATGTACATTTGTAACTTACAATCCGACAGTCACGATATGTAGTGATCCGATGGTTCATTCTCTCCTTAGTATTACCGACACTTGATCCATGGCTTGAGACCTGATTGGTCCATGAATTCTATTTAAAGCGCATGGAGGGTTGTTTGTAGGTTCACCGTGCATGAGAGAATCTTCTGTAAATTTTCATTCTTTTATTAATAAATTGCCTGTAGTAGCCACGTTGGCACAGGTCGTGGACTGTTTCCCTCTCTGAGGGTTTTAACCATGTCAAAATACTGGTGTATTGATCTGTGATCTATTTGTGAGCGGTGTCCTTTTCGTGTTCTGTCTGAAGAACTTACCCTGTAAATTCCTACACCCCTTGCCCTTTCAATAGTGATCTAGTTTAAAACATTTTCCATCCTTTTCTTTGACATATGAATTGTTGTTAGCTGCACCTCTTTTGAATCCAAACTTGAGCATGTAGTTGTCTAGATTCGAATACCAAGCTCTAGGGGTTTTCTTGAGACCATATAAGGCCTTCTTAAGTCTGCAAACATAATATTGTTTCTTTGTCAGCTAAAAACCTTCTAGATGCTCTATATAAATTTCTTCCTATAATTTTCCATTGGGAAAGGAAGATTCGACATCCATCTGATAAATTTCTTGAAATAAGAAAATGCCAAAAACATTCTTGTTACCTCTAATCTAGCAATAGGAGAAATTTTTTCATCAAAATCTATACCTTTTGTTTTGGCATAGCCTTCACATACCAATCTAGCCTTGTTTCTTACCACTTCTCCATAGTCATTCAATGTATTCCTGAAAACCCACTTTGTGCCAATGAAATTCCTATTTGTAGGTCCTGGAACAAATTTCCAAGTCTGTTTTTTTCTCTATTTGGTTCGATTCTCCTTGCATATCTTTTAACAAATGTTGATCTTAATAGGCTTGCACAACATCCTTTGGTTCCTCCATGGGCAATAGGGCAACATGTGCTCGCACAGGGGGATTAAGAATATTCCTTCTTTTCTGCACACCAAACTTTAATTCTCCAATAATCTAATCAACTGGGTGGTGTTTTTGTACATTCCTTGAAGGATCTTTGGCTTGAGGATTGAAGTGTTCTTAAATGTCTTCTTCTTCTGCAGGTGACTCATTATACTCCTCACCAGTATTGACTGGTTCATTAGCGTTGATATTCACTTATTTTTTCTCTTTGGGTTCAATGTATTCATCCACTTTGACATCAATACAATCAACGATCCTCTTGGTATTCTTCTTATTGCATCTATATATTACCTTGCATCAAACTTAACTACCTTATCATCATTTCTGTTGATATAACATCTGCCATAAAAACTAAGTCTTTAATTGTTGTAGTTATGCCATACCAAATCTCATAGGGGTTTTGTAAATGTTTGGTTTGAAATGAGCATTGTTGAGAAAAACCACTATTGTATGAATAAATTCTATTTGTTGTACATTCCTTTTGTCCATCATGGCTCTAGATAACTACTACACCAATTTGTTTTCTCTTTCTTCTACAAATTTTTTTTGTTTAGTCTCTACTATTGTGAACTACCTTTTGATGCCATTCTTCTTACAAAATTCATTAAATTATTTTGGCGTGAACTCACCTCCATTATCAGAACTTATTCTCTTTATTTTCCAATCGGTTTCATTCTAATACAAAGATTTGAACTCTTTGAACATCTCAAAATATTCACATTTCTCTCTAAGGAAGGAAACCCACATCATCCTGCTAAAATCATTAATTATTATGATATAATATAATTTAGTTGTGGACGACTATGTTCTAGATAGTCCACACAGATCCATGCGTACTAGTTGTAATGGTTTTGATGATGAGTTCTGCTTTGCCTTGAATGGAACTCGAGTTTTCTTTCCTAATTGGAAATATTTGTAGATTGTATTCTCTAGGTTTGATAGTCTAGGAAAATCGTTGACAACATTCTTCTTGCTCAGTTTCACTATATGATCAAAGTTTAGATGTCTAAGTCTTCTATGCCAGAACAAAATTTCATCAACTTTTGATAAACAACACCTATCTATTTTCTTTTTGAGCATGTAGACATTATTATCTGTTCTCACAACTTCAACAACTATCTCCCCTTTTCTAGTAGACTTGATTTGACAATTTTTAGCTTTAAAAATCACATTGTAGCCTTGGTCACATATTTGAGACACACTAAGGAGGCTATGATTCAGCCCATAAACATATATAATATTCTTGGCTTTACCTTTTCCATTTGATAGATTGACCACTCCTTTTGCAATAATTTTTCATGGAGCATTATTTCCAAAAGTTACATTACCCTTTTCAATTGTTTTCCATGTCAAAAAATTTCTTCTATCACCTAACACATGCATGGAACAACCACTATCCACATACCAATGACTCCCTTAATTATGAGCATACAAAGCAACCACACTACTATGATTTCTCCTTTTCTTTTTAGACTTTGGGCTTCTGTTCAATTAACTCATAAACTAGTTCAATCTTCTTCTCCTTAAGTCTAGGACTTACTACTATATGCCCAAAATTTTGGCACTTAAAATATTGCTCCAGATAGCTTAAAGGAGAAAAGGTATTGTTGTACACGGGTATGCATTTCCCCTACTGAATTATTCTTCTAGATCTCAGTTTTCTAAAGGATAGATTGACTCTGCAATTTTCTACTTTGTGACCATAATTAGTGCATGTGAAACAATATCCTAGGAAAATATCATTACACTTAGAAGGTTTTCTTCTACACTAGGTTGAATTTTGAGTGTTTCAATCTACTTGACCAATGTTGTTTGCATTTTTCTACTACATTCATGGACTGCATATTATCCTTTAGCTACTGCACATTCCTTCATTTACTATTGGAGCAAAGGTAATTCTCATTTTTCCTTTCAATTTTGCTGTTGCGCTAGACTCAGCTTCAAAGCCTAGACCATTATAATATGAGGAGAATCATTGTGCTTCCAATATTTCATTCAAATTATCAATTCCTTTTCCGAAATTTTGTTTGTAGCTTAGTTGTGTTTTAGCCTTCTCCAACTCCTTCAACAACACAATTTCACTTTCCAACCATTCACACATTTGAATATTTTCAGTCAACTACTGGTTCAGAGATTTTTGAATCTTCTTTCCTTCTTCTATTTGCAAAAGAAATTGTTGAACAAATTCAAGTTTTTCTTTGCTCAACACCTCTTTTTGGGATTTATGTTTCTTTTCAACCTTTCTATTTCCTCAAGTGAACTTACCACTTCTCCTTCAAGATCTACTTCAACTTCTTCATCATCAGAATTAATGGCTTCAACTTGTATATTTTCTTTGGCTATCAACATAAATTATTCTAGACTTTCAACATGTTTGTTATAACCCTATTTTCCACTCCATTATAGTGAGATAAACCCAATATCAAGTTACCTCAGTTGTTTGGCTAAAATGCATCCCTTTTCACCTTTTCTTTTACTTATGTGAGATTTATCCCATGATAAAAGGGTAGAATTACATGATTGAGTTATTTCTCATAATTAATTTGCCTAAATATTATAATTATGAGATAATAATTGTTCTATAATTGAGAAAAAAAACTCATGATTGTGAAAAAGGATTCTAGAGTTTTCCATTCCCAAGTAGAGCAATTTGACCCACTTGTGTATGAGTTGGCTAGGGGTCCATTATTGTAGAAGTTTCCTAACTTCTCAAGCCCGTAGGTTTCTAGATACATTATCCCAAAGGATAGAATGAGCCTATATAATCTCACCAAGAGGATAGGGGGTTAGATCAAGTATCCAAACTATAATGCAAGAGCTCTACTGTATTGGAAGAGGAGACCATACTGCAAGCTTGAGGAGAGGAACTCTTTTTCTAGAAGGTATACATTTGTCGTAATTCCATTTTGAATTAATATAAATTCATGTTCCTTCCCTATATTTACATTTTTACAACAATTATGTTTACTATTTCTATGATGTTTTGAGCTAATAATCTTCCAAGGAAGACCTCTTGTTGTCCTTTAGTAGTTGTGATTGTGTGCAGGTGTTGAGATCGAGTTTGGACAAAGCAGATCATTCAAGTGGAGCACTGGGATTCTACAATGAACTCAAAACCCTTCATCAACCTATAGGGATTCTAGGTGCAAGCCCTTTTATTTATATCATCTAGAACTACTTCTATGTTGCATGTGTGAGCATTGGGTCATGGATTGATCTATATATCTATCAGATATTTTTTTCTTGCTTTCTTATGATCTTATTCGAGCACAAGATCATAGAGAAATAAATCCTTGCATGTAAAATTCATTGCAACAAAAACAATGCTTTCAATGAGAGTATTTCTCTTTTGCCCTCTTTGTTTTCAAATATCCTCTTCTTCTTTATGTTTTTTGGTTTTATCTTGTTCCCATTGAGTTCTATGTGGTTTTTTGGATTCATTTTGATCTCTATTGGTTTTGATTTCTTAAGATCTAAGCCAATCTTAGATATGGAGATTTTGTTTATGTTTTTTGAGAGAATAATAGGTCGCAAATGTTTGATCATTTTATACCATTGTTGTACATAATTTGATAAAGAAAATCACTGAAAATGGACTTCGTATGAGGGATTTATGACTTGAATATCAACTAGATTGTTTTTCTTCTGCCCTCGTGTGTGGTTGTTTTCTGTTCATTTTTTTTTCTTTCCTATACAGAATTCAGTAAAACTAAGCACAGATCCATAATCCTCTTGAAATTTTACCCCAAAACTAAAAAACAACAAACTACCTGAAACAGAGTTCGTATGAGGAAGATATGACTAATTGAAAAATCAATGTATTTTCTGTCATTTTTTCCCAATTTTTCTAGTTTTTCTTTCAACTTTTTGCTTGATTTTTCAAGTGGTGTTCTTCAAAACTTTGTGTTATGTGTTACATATGTTTTATATTGTTTCTTTCAACTATAAAACACATTAGATCTAAGTGTAATCTTATTGTTTTGTGTTGGATCCAATTTTTCAGATCTGTTTATTTGATCAAGTAACAACTAATATCAATTTTTTATTTCAGATTTGCAACCTTGTTGCCTTTGTTTGGATTTCTTCACTTTTACTTGAGTGACTTCTACTTTGTTTTCTCATTTGTATCACAATTGGTGGTGTTGTGATTGGTTCTGTATTTTTCATCTAGAAAAATTCATTTGAGTGTGTTTCCATTGCTTTTTATCACTCTCATTTGATATTGTTTAGGCCTTTTTGCCTCTAGGGTCTGGTTTTCACCATTGTAGAACATTGGACTTTGTTGGGCCAATGTGCTACAACCATAGCTTGTTGACATTGCCTTCCCTTTTCACTTTTAGCTTTCTTTTTTATCACTTGAGTGTATTTTCTTCTTTGGTTTTGTTTTCCTAGCTTGATGCTTTTGAAGTGCTTGGCATTCTAGCCTGGGGACTTATCTTTGGCCTATTTTCGATTACTTTCTCTTTTTGTTTTTTTTTGGGTTGCAAAAACTTTTACATGCAACGATATATTTATCTGTGATCTTGTGCCCAAATAAGATCACCACATAGCAAGAAAAAAATAGTTAATAGATAGATAGATAGATCAATCCCTAACCCAATCATCATACATGCAACATACATGCAATTCTAGATGATATAAAAAAAGAGTGTGCACCTAGACTCCTCGTAGGTTGGTGAAGGGTTTTTAGGTCATTAAAAAATAATTTCACTCCACTTTAATGATATGATTTGACAACACTTGATCTCAACACCTGCACACAATCACAACCACTCAAGGATGAAAAGCAATCTTCCTCGAAAGATCATTAGCTCAAAACATCATAGAAATAGTAAACATCATCGTTGAAAACATGTAAATGCATGGAGGGAACATGTATTTCTATTAATTCAAAATGGAAGTACAACAAATTTATACCTTCCAGAAAATGAGATCCTCTCCTCAAGCTTGTAGTATGGTCTCCTCTTCCAATACAACAGAGCTCTCATGCTATAATTTGAATACTTGATCTAACCCCCTTTCCTCTTGGTGAGATTATATAGGCTCATTCTATCCTTTGGGAGAATGTATCTATACACCTAGGCGCTTGAGAAGTTATTAAACTTCTACAATAATGGACCCCTAGCCAACTCATACACAAGTGGGCCAAGTTGATTTCCTTGGGAATGGAAAAATATAGAAACCTTTTTCACAATTATGAAATAATTATTATCTCATAATTATAATATTTTGGAAAATTAATTATGATAAATAACTCAATCATGTAATTCCACCCTTTTATCGTGGGATAAATATCACATAAGTAAAATAAAAGGTGAAAAGGGATGCATTTTAGCCAAACAACCAAGGTAAGTTGATATTAGGTTTATTTCACTATAATGGAGTGGAAAATAGGGTTATAACAATCTCTATCGTCATCAGAAGATTGGCTAGGTTAACTTTATGAGGAGATCTCTTCTTGAACATAGAAACCCCTCTTCTTAGCCTTCTTTTTCTCTTTATGCACTTTCTTGAATCTTTCTTTAGGATCATAATGTTTCTTATTCTTTTGAGGACACTTTGAAGCATTATGACCAACTTTTCCATATGTAAAGAACTTTAAAGGTAGCTTACATTTATATTCACCTGAGCCTCTATTGAGCTTCCTCAAAATGCTGGCTTCTTCTTCAAATAATTCACAACATGAGTAATCATTCTCTTCTTTGCAATTCTTTTTTGCTTTGAAGGTTGATTCTTTGACTACAAACTTTCCATTAGAAATTCTCATCTCGTAGGCAGTAAGTATAGCAAGTAATTGATCTAGAGAGAGAGAGAGTTCATGTTGGTAATTTCTTTAATGGTTGACACCTTGGGATTAAACCTTTCAATAAGAGATCTCAACACCTTTTGAACTATCGTAGCTTCACCTAGCTTCCCATCAAGCCCTCTTATGGTGTTCACAACTTCATCAACTCTTAAAAAATACTTTGCAATATCTTCATAATCATGCATACTTAAAGAGTCAAATTGCATCTTATAAACTTGAAGTTTAACTTTATTTACCTTGCTATCACCTTCATAGCAACTACTCATCTTGTCCCTGATAGCTTTGGCAGATGTACAATCCATCACTCTGGCAAGTTCTGATTATGGTAAGCTAGCAAGTAAGGCATTCATTGCTTTAGCATTGCATGTGAACTCCATCTTTTGAATTTTGGTAATTACTATTGGAGGCTTTTGATATTCTTCTTCCACAACATTCAACACATCAACTCCAAGTGACTGAATGTAGGTCTTCATCCTCACTTTCCAAAACACATATTTTGTTCCATTGAACATGGGTGCTCTGTTGGTAAATCTTCCTTCTTGGTTTGCCATCATCCTTGATTTTTCTTCCAGCTATTAAACTGATCTGAAGTAACTTGGCTCTGAAACAAATTATTAGAAAATAGGACAACACTGATATGGGAGGGTGAATCAATATTGTAGGAATTTTACCAATTAAAAAATTTCTTTCACTTGTGAAAGAACATTAGGACACCATAAAATTCTTCAACAATTAATTCAAATAAGAATAACAAGAAATGATATCAGAAATCACAATGGAACACAAAAAATCCTCAATTGTTCTCCAATTACTTCACAAGGAAAGCTTCAACTTGTTGTTGGCTACAACCAGTAGGAAGCAAAAGCTCCCTGATTTATCAGCTATGCCCAAATGGACCTACAACCCCAAATATTTACGAGAACCCACTAGAAGGAGCACAAATCCTTGATATGCAGGATACAACTTGCTTGACACCCACTAATTCATTTTTCATCCATTTTCATACTAGAACTATGATTGCCACATTTGCCTCTAAAATAAAAAAATTCTTCTTCAATCACCAATACCTTTATCAATCTCTAATTACTTAAATCACCAACAACATCACCTCACAAAATTCTCCACAAAAAAACTTCTTCAACTTGCTTTCTCAAACATGCCTCTTTTCTTTTTTTGTATTCTTGCATGAATCATTATTTTTTTCCCTTTTTTCCTAATTATTTTAGTCTTTTGTATCTTATCACCAAGTTATTAGAACTTGAACACCTATTTCTACAAGTTAAATTAAGGTTTTTCACTTATTTTAGCTATTATGGCCTTTTATTTGACATGTTTTAGCTGGGATTTTCTATAATTAGTAGGTTGTTAACTTTGGATTGACTGCCAAAACGACCACTAAACTATCAACTATCAAAATTTGTTGACTTGTTTCATCAAAGCCTAAAGGCTTTAAAATTATGCCAAAATAGTTTCGGACTGATCACGTCCACACATGTGCCCAAGGAACTTTATTATAGGCCCAAATCCTTTTAATGATCACCGCTTCCAAACATAGATAGACTACCAAACTCCACAAACCTTTTTAATTTAAGTAAAAATGCCGCTAATTCCACTAAAATGCCTCTAGCTCCTTCATTGGGACTTGTCTACTTTTCTCCATATGACCTAATACTATGACATCCGCTCAACCCTTCAGGCACTTAAATTCTTTTTAAGTCTATGAGGGTTTATTTTCCTTTATAACCTTTGCATCCTTGGTATTCATATCCCCACATAACATTGTCCCAATGCTTAGCCCATAGATCTCAATACATCCACTTTTAAATTGACCTCCTTTGCAAACTTTTGGGCTCCTATTAGTGGGCTTAGCTATAAGAAAGGTCCACCTTTCTTTCTCTTGCAAGCCAATAACATTGCACTTGGGCTTACTCATTTCTAATATTTTCTAATGCATTTCCAGTATGACGCTTCCCTATTGCACCGCTCTTTAACTTTTTAGGCTTTGAACAGTGGGATGACATCATGCTAATGTCACCTATTCCACATGTCATCTAGCTATTGGTCCATGTGTTACTCATAATGGGTCATTTAGATACCCAAAAACACCAAATCTTCCTACCACATGTCACACTCCCATTGGTTTGTGTTGACATAATCTCTGACTAATAATATGCTGCCACATGTCACCTGTCAAATAGGAGAGAGAAAGGTCATGCAGCCTTGGTTTTGTGATAAAATACTTTATAAAATTTTAAAAGGGTCACGGATAATTTCTCTTACACTTCCTTCGAGCCGACACTCCTTTGCATGATACTTGTTATGCTTCAAGGTTCACCTTTTCGGGTTGGCTTTAATGGGCTAAGGTATTAATTTGGAGGCTTATATTTTAAGGACAATGGCCATGCTCCACTGTTGTGTTGTGAACCCACACACACCCGATCGATCTCCTTTGCATTCCTTAATGTTGCATTGGGGTATTATCATTGATATTCCTCCACCAGGTTGGCGTGGAAGATGTGCTCTACCTGCAGCCAATGAAAAAATTTCCTGCCACTTTTTTGTTCACTCCAAAGATGCCCGATCCTCTTTTAGCTACTCCTATATGTTTGTTGCTAGGTTTTTATTCTCTACTAAACTTGGTTATGCACCAAAAGAGGCTCTAACCTCCTTACCTCTACAAACTTTGACTTGGGGGTCTTGCAACTTTGACTAGATATAAATCTCAATTCGGGAGGCCATTTCTAAACTTCCACATACAACTAGAAATATATTTCAGAGATATTCCCATTTAGGTGGGTTTAATCTATATTTGAGATGATATGCTACTCTTGAAATGGCTCCAAATTATCTGCACCAATATCCACTAATGATGATATTCAATCTTCTTATTGTGTTTGGAAATTGAACTTCCGAGGAATCCTTTTGATGCCTTTTCCACCCATTTCCATCAATGAAAACATATTCAAAATAGTTAGGCCACAATTTAGGGCCCCAAGATTCCAATTTAACTAGAGAAAAGTTCATATATCCTCCTAAAATAATATTATTTGAGTTTAGGAGGGAGGATCCAAAAAGACAATCCCAAAAATATTTTAATTTATGGTAGGGTTGTATATATTTAGGATATAGATAAAAGTATACAGTTCCACAAAAAATATTTCCATTCCAAGGCCTAACTCCAAAATCCATTTTTTTTTCACTTGAATGACCCTCCCATTCCACCCCACAACAAAGCTTCCTAACATTCCTCTTGCATCTAATTTGGTAAAGGACCATCTACCCATAAGAGATTCAAGACACCTGATAATAGAATCTCCATCTCCTAGCATTTATTGTAGGAAACTCATAGTAGGAGAATTGGTATTTACATGCCTCTTTAGAGTACGCCTTTTGGAGGAGCATGTTATCCATCTATATTTTAGAGAGAGAAAAATCATTTGTAAACTCTCTTTGGGCTTTCAAAGCTCTAAGTGCCCCTTGAATAGTTTTTGTTTACTCATAGCTAGATCCTCATAGGCTTGCTCTTCTACTTTTGACAAATGTGATTTTCTACTATTTCCTCTACTTTCCCCAAGGTGATGTAGAGATTCCCAAGACCCTTTGAGAGACTATTAGGGGGAGGTATGGTGGAGAAATATCAAAAGTTGTATACAATTTCTCGTGCCTCCATGTTCTTAGAGAGAAATATGGGGGATGAAGTCATTGGGGAAGAGAGGTCTTCAGGTGAAAGCTTGCAAGGGCATAGACGTTTGGACAAAGGGAGGGAAATGGAGGGGGAAAATGTTATTTTTTATTAGGGATATATTTTTCTTTGCTTTAGATAATTGCATTTCATATTTTACATATTGAATTCACCCGATGAAATTATAACATCATTACATCATATGCAATTATGTAGAAAGAAAAATATTATTAACAATGTAGCAGAACATAAAGGAACAATAGAAGAAAAGCATTCACACATAGAGACACCAACATTGGTTGGAGACTAGGGAAAAACCCCACAAGGGGGAACATCCTTTCAAATTATTCTTCTTATTAGATTATCATAAAACGTTTCACAAAGAGAGTACAATATTTCAGTTCTTCAATCACAAAATATCCAACAGAAAAACCAAACAATATCCAAAAATATGAACCCAACAACAATACTAATCATAGGTAATTTTCCCATCCTACACTTATCTGCGAACAACTATGGTCAAATTTTACCTAAATATGTGGTCACTTTTTAGAGGAAACCCTAAGTCTTGGCCGCATGTAGAAAATGATCATGCATACGATAGAAGCATCCTGACTGCACACACAGGCTTGCATGCGAGTGAATGTAGGCATAATTTATTTGTAGCATCCCTGTGGCCAAAGAAAAAACCCTAATCTACATGTGCAAGCTTCAAAACTTGCAATCTCAGACCCGTACGAGCTAATATTTGTAAACCAACTTCATATATGTGCAAGCCAAAACAAATAAGAGAGAAGAGGATAATTTTTGATGATGATCTCCAAATGAGGGTCACTTCACTTGTATTTATAGCCATCCAAGAGTGTCCATTTTCTTTTTAGGTTGAATTGTAATTTTGTGCACATGTGGGTCTCCATATTAAAAATATATTTTTCCTCAACCAAATTAAATTATTCCAAGGGCTAGGAGGGGTATTATTTGATGAGAAATCTTGTCCAAATGAGGGAATTTTTCCCTAAGTTACCAAATTAACACTCTATCTCAACTAGGGAGAAATTACCAACTACAATATATGTACCATCACAAATATCTCATCACAAAATGTTGTCTTTCCTCATCTATACTCATATATGCTCATCTTTCCTCATATCTACTCATCTTTGCGTATCTCAACTCATATCTACTTATATTATGAACACTCTCGAATCTAAAAGAAGAAGAATTTGACATTAGAGGGGAGCTCAGGCTACCACCCTCTATCCATTAGGGAGCCACTGCTACTACTTGAAATCCAATGACAATGAGGAAGGTACTATGGGACACTCTCACCTCATGTTTGTGATAATGGGGAAGGTCCGATAGGACACTCTCACCCCAATTCATCTCATACATGGGAGCATCTAGGTACCTCCCACTTGCTATATAAGGTAAGGATCACAGCCATCATATTTCCTATTGATCTTCCAAGAGATGACCCTTAAGAGTCATGTGGTAGAACACTTGCATCATAATATATCTTGGGTGAGATCATGATATATCTTGGGTGAGATCATAATATATCCTCAACCCATTGGCTAGATGGGGAGGAAAAATCCCAACAAGCCTAACTTGTGGGTATGATGCTAATTGGGGTACACTCTACTAGACCAAGATAGGGGAGATACTCTACTTGTCAAAAAGGATAAAGATAACACACACCATATGGCTAACAATAGGGAATATACTCGACCTACTACAAGAGCAAGGATCACACAAACCTCTTGCCCAAAGTTACATCAACCTCAAGAGCCCTCAACACTCCATTCTCACCTTGGGAGCTCAACTAATGAGAGAATATATATGCTCAATGTTCTCGATCAGCCTGGATCCTTGCTCAGGAGGGTCACATCCATCAATCCATTCTACTCTTTGTAGATTGAAACATATCAACATGATCATATCCAATATCGACTCAAACAATTCAAACAATATCTTGGTACTATCATTCATTAACTTGTTTGTCCAATACCTTTTAGCATGAGTAGCTTAGTTATGTGTAAATAGATGTTGTTTTATGTTTTCATGTATTAGTTATCAAGGTTGTATGTTGTGATAATGCTTGTCTCTTCTATGTGCAACACTTGATCTGGAGCCGGCTCAGGGGACTTCCACCTAGCTGTATTGTGCTCTCCAACAAATCTACACAGAGGCCTGAGGTAATCTATTTGTCTTACTTTGTTAGTTAATTATTTTTTATGAACATGCATGTAACTTTGTGAGGGTTGAAAATAATCTTACAGTCTGCCAAAGGTCTCGGGAAGACCTTTGAGGGTATCTTCATTCTCACTACACCATGCATTTTATCCTATAGCACCTACTCACCTTTTAGCCTCGAAAATTGCCCTGTCACCAACTCCTTGACCAATTGTTTTAGTTGAATTGTGTTGTCACCATTGTCAGTCTTGTATCATTTAATTTGTACACATATCTCTTTTTCAAAGTTGAGTTTGACCTACCAACATCAATATCAAATGGCCCATGTTGTAAGTAAGAAAGGTGAGATCTAGTGCGCACTGAGCCTAGCACCTTGTGTTTTATATACTCCTCACCTATTATTAGGGTAGCCTTTGAAAATGCAAGTTGTATTCCCTTTTGTCAGAAGGTTCAAAAGATAGGTCACCATAATAGGATATCTAGTATGTTTTCCCTCAATTTTCAAGATGACAGAGTCAAGCTAGGAAATTTGGAGATTCCTATGATTCAAAAACTTATTGTTGATGCCATTAATATCCCTACAGCAGGGGAAAAACGGTTTAAGGGAGATGAGTTAGACATCCTAGCTTTCAAATAGTTTGTGAAACCATAATATTTTGACAAGTATGCCTCAACATTTCCCAGTGTTTACCTTTAGGAGTAGTATGTTGAAATTTTGGAAGTCATCCAGAGGTACTTCACCTGTGAAGGCAGATTCAATAGGGTTTATCAATACCATTTGAGGCTGTTATGGAATTTTACAAAGAGAAAACCTATAAATATACCTATTACACATCATTTTGCCACTGTCCCTGTACTCCCCATCCACAATCTTGGAGGACCTATACAATGAACCTGACATGCTTTCCCATCATGAAGAAACTCCTAGTATGTCCCTCTTCATGAGAAAAATAATTCCCCTTTGCATTATTTCCCAAGAATCTTCCTTTTATCCCAGTTTACAAGCCCGACACTACTAACCAGTTTCCTCCTCGCTCTAATTTGCAGGGATTAAAACTATCCCTCATGCCATATGGAGAGACTTATCTCTTTTCTAGTCGTGTCGATCCTCTTTTGGAATTTTTTTAAATATGGAGCCAAAGCTTCCATGTCTAGAAGCTTCGTAATGGAATTCTAGTAGATGGTTGGGCCAGATGGAGCCGAAGAAGCTAGTTTTGGTTCCTTTCCCTTATTAGGATAGAAAAAACTCAAGGGATAAGACCTTCTCCCATGATGAGAGGAACCATCCATCCAAGCTATATAAACCTCTCTCTTTCCCAAGAAAAAGCTAGTTGGAGTTTTTAGTTTTGGAGTGAGTTTGAATGATTAGTAAGTCATCTATAGCTTGTAGCTTTCTAGTGTATGTTTGAAGGAGAATAGTGTGTTTTCTGGTGTGATTTGAGACTAGAGGCAAAGAGGCCTTAAAACTTCCATTTTTGGGGCTATCCATGAAGTGCTAGGAGAAGTGTGGGAACGTGGATATGTCGGAGGAGACCATCAACATCAGGGCACCGATTTCAATCTCTTTTTGATTTATATAGATGCAACTATTGATTGATTTCCTACATGAAGTGTCATTTTACATCTTTGTGGCTTAATGTTCCTCAACCTATTAAGAAGACTAAATATAATATTGTATGCTATCATGTTTTTTGTTGTTGTTGTTTGCTTGTTTCAGGTATTCGAAGGAAGGAAGCAAAAGATAGATGGAGTGAGGAAGCAGGATCATCACCAAGCGGAATAGCATTCTAAGAGGTAGGCCCTCTTAATTGATTCTAGCTTAAGGAGATTTTCCATTGATTGTTTGTTTGTTGCTAGACCTGCTCTCTCGGGCTAGAGGAATTGTTTGTATCCTCACTGAGAATTTACCTGCATCACACTACCTTATTTCCTATTCAAAAGTTTAGAGAGAATGGAAGTTAAAGTATAGATTCAAAAAGACAATCATGCTTCCAGTTTATTTCGTTTTTCTCTTATCAAGATTTTAGTTAAATGTGCAGATCAAAAGAAAAAATTGAATTGGTCATATTTCCTTTCTTTTATAGATTTGTTGCCTCAAGCTAGGTCTTCATCTGTAAAAGAGGATGTGGAGGAACATAAAATGTAGGGAACACCCAAGAACGAAGTTATCCACTCAGTCAAGGGGATAAAATCAATGAAAAAGGAACATGTAAAGCCAAGAAATAAACCCATAAGCAAGCTTGGTAAGAAGGCTAAAAAACATGACATGAAGGATAAGAAGATAAACAAGGAAGAAAAGGTACATGTGGCATCAGCAAAATCCACCAAGGTTAAAGTGAAGATTGAAGATACAATTGATGATCAATTTGTAATGAGACCTAGGACAAGTTCAAGAGTTAAAAAGAATGAGGAAGAGGAAACCTGCTCAAGTAGTGGTAGAGATTTTTGAAGACAAACAAGGAGACAAAAAAGATCATGGAAAAGAGGAAGAATTGAAGTGACCTGAAGTAATGCAGCTAGAACAAGAAGAAGATATAGGACAACCTAAACAAAGTGATATGCAATATGAAAAATAGGGTCCCAAAATGGTTAGGATCAAAGAGGCACTTTCTAAATATCAAGTGAAAACAAAATTCTTGAGAATATGAAACAGGGACCTGAAGGAGAAAACCAGACCAATAGATGAGAAGGCAAAGTCACCTCTAGAAACAATTTCTAAGGGAAAGGGGAAACAAGTTTCATTTGTAAAGCAGGTTAAGTAGATTGTAGTGGAGCTTAGTGGGCGATCAGTTAAGGTTTCTAAGTCCAAATTCAAATTTGTGCAATAGATGAAGAAGGTAGCTCAAGCTCCTGTCAAACCTCCCTTTAATCAATGGATAGAATATCAAAGATGCTTCGAGGAGCTAGAAGAAAGCAAGGAACAAGGGTATAAATTTAGGCAACTAAATCAAAGTTATAAAAAGTTAGTCCATGATATTATTGAAAAATGTGACAATGAAGTTTGTGAGGCATATAAGGCCCTTGATAGAAACAAACATTTCATCAAATGGTTTATTCCTATGAGGAGTAAATGAAAAAGTATATATGTCAGGAATTTAGCATTGGAAGCAAGGTTAAGGAGCATGAAACAATGTTTGGATGAGGCATGGGGATTGGTAAATAAATATGAAGAATCAGCTGAAATGTCTTCTCCTAAAAGGGTACCTAAACTAAAATCTAAGCATGTGACTAAAATTAAACCTAATTTTTCATCTCCTATTGAACAACATGACCTCACTCTTCGAGCCTCCAACACCAAGGCTTCTAGCAGCAAAACTTTAGGTAGAAGAAAGAGGAGGTGATCAAAACTCACTTTAGATTTTAAATTTTGTGTTATGTTCAAAGGTTACTAATGCTATAGTAGTATGATTTTAATGTTTTGGAGTGGAATTCAGTGACATAAAGGCATTTTGTCAGGACTATAATTCATTTAGCAAACAATGCTAGAAATATGCTACGCAGGCACTACGCATTCCATGCCCACACTACTAAACACATGCTGGAGGGAAGCCACCTATTAGGTTTTCGAGGGGATAACATGGATCATGTGTGGTAGCCAGCTCACTTCCTCAGTAGTCTGCCACATGCCAGTTTCAAAAGCACAAAGTTTTGGTCCTTGCGCAACTGCTACACAGCCTTATGCAATTATTACCATTTTCATTTCATGCTAATCATATTCCAAGATAATGTTATTTCTTTTAAAAAAAGTTCAGTTTTAAAGATAAAAGTCACTTTTTTGTTTTTGTTTGTGAGGAAAAGGACCTGAAAAAACAACATTTTTCTGCCTTTTGAAGTTTGGAATCGAGCATTTGTTGGATCAAAGATTCATTGAATTTGGACATTATGCTATCTTATGTATATGCATATTTAAATGAGTGAATATGATATGAAAAGTCTATTGTTGGTTTCACTATGGCCAGGAAAAATATTGTAGTTTATTCTTGTGATATGTTTTAATGGATATGCTTGAATGTTGAAGAGATTCCAATGGAGTTTTAGAGATACTTATGGTATGGGTGTTTTGGAAAAAAAATTCTTATTAGTTTATATGTTATCCTATTGTGTTATCTTATTAAACTTTTCAGAAGGTGTATGGAACAGTTGCACTTGAATTCATTTCATATGCTCATGTCTACATGTGCCAAATATTTCAGTTTGTAAATGAAATATGTATTCCTTTGACAATTTTGTGTTTTCTTCTTGGTTGTCATTGATATAAGTTGCAGTAATGAATAGTTAGTTATTATGCTATTTTTGATGAATGTATTGATATCCCCATCTTCATTATACTACAATTTTTTGTTCTTTCTAAAACGATACTAATTGAGCGTTTGTACATGAAATTGGTTGGAAATAAATCAGGGTAGCCTAGAACCCTCTACTACCTCCATACCAAAAATTAAACATTTTCAGAAGTAGTCTATGTCAAGGACCATATTCAAAGGTTTTATCTCTGAGTTTTCTCAGCGAGGGAGCCCCCTCAGGTTGAAGAAGACCATTCATTCAACCAAAATAGGCTTGTGGCTACCTCTGAGTTTTCTCCTTTCAGCCTAGAGAAAACTACAGAGTGCTAACAGTAAGAACGAACTTGCTCGAAACACCAATCCCTTTAGATATGTTGATCCAAACTCTTTTTCCTACCAGATATCTATTTCATTAAATTTGTAGGCTATATCTAGATGCACCTTCTTTGATTCTGACAATTCAAACTTCTTGAATTAAGATCTCCTCCCCTATACCTTTACTCAATTATGGTTTTCTCTGTTTATATTAACTTGCACCCTTCTACACTTTTCTCTACACACTCCTTCATTGGACAAGATCTCAGAAAGTTCTCTTCTACATAGACTCTGTTCATGTATGTTCTCTTATAGTTCTCACATGTGCTCCTAAATCACACCTATGCACTCTCTCTATCCTCTATGTTTCATAAATTACTAGCCTAAATCTCCCACTTCTCACCTTACATATAGTATAGACACTTAGTTCAATTCACACATGTTCTCTCTTCATGCATGTGCATACACCACTATGTTTTTAGATAGTGCACTTGCTTTGTCACCTAGTTCCTTAACTTTGCATTCATACTTATATATCGCACAGGCCTTTAATTCTTCCTTTGAATGTTCTTTACCACATTTTCCTACCTGAGATATTTATTTGTGTCTCAACTCCCTTTTGCATGACCAAGTGTTGTGACAATTGACTTAACTCATCGTTGTAGTGAATCGTGTGTCCAAGTTGATTATTGAAGTCACTCTTTGGGCTCACTAGGTACATAGATATGTAGATTATCATCTTAGAACCTTCAACTCCAAGTTGTAAATCATTAATACCATCTAACCTTGTGTTAGGACCATAGTCTTAATTCACCATTGTAGATCATCTAGAGTTCGGGTAATTTGTTAAGGAAGAATCCTTTTTTATCATCCACATTACCAAATGCCTAGATTTCCTTTCATCGCTCCTTTTGCACTATGCACTAAATACTAGCCCATCATGACCCTATGATGTAACCATGGTCTTAATCAACCTGCTCTAATGAATTCACAGGATGGATCCTTGTTGACAGGAATGCTTTATTAACATCTAGATTATCAGATGCCTAGATGTACAAATATGCCCTTTCATTTGACCTTTTATCTCTAAGCCATTAACTCCCAAACACCCTCAACCATATGCTAAAACCTTGTCCTTCTTTGTGGGACCAATATAGGTGAAACTATGACCTTTCTACATCACCCACATTAGACATAACTACATTTGACACTCCCTTTCTTTCTTGACTGCAACCAACAACAAATTATCTATTACACTAGACTTCTTTGTACCTGATAACTTCAACAAGCATTAATTTAACTACTCTGATAGCTTGATATAGGGTCCCACATTGTGTCATCTGCTTTAACCAATCAAATCATGCCATGTGGCTAGGGGTTGACCAATACTTGCGACATGTCATCTGCCAATCATCCAATCAATTTCCGAGAAATGTCATTTTTCTTACAACAAGTGACATTTGTTTGCTACAACATCATCCACTTGGATGTGCCATGCCACTTCATTTCCTCATCATACTACTGCCACATCACAATTGTGTCATGTCATATAGGCCTATTGTTTTCTCTATTCCATTAGGTGCTCGGTGCTCTAGTACCTCAATATACTTAAGCCTTACCTAAAGTATTTTGGTAGACACTTAATTAAGGGTTAATTAACAATAAACATGGATTAGTGGTTGTGTGATTTGGGGAAAAATGTTAAAGTTTAGTTATAATTTTTGGCCTATTATACCATAATTCTACGTCGTTCCTAGATATTGGATCCACTCTAACATAACATATCAAACTCCCCCTTCCCTTGACATCAGTGACAACACCTTCAACATCCATCGTTTCAATAGTTGGCAATATTTTTCTTTAAAACTAAGTATAATTACATGAATAAAGTTCACGTTGGCATTTACCAACAATTAGCCATAATTTTGATAATTACATTATTGGGTTTGGAAGAAGGTGTTATAAATGAAATACAAATGCCTAGTATTGAGTAAACCATTGGGAAATAAAGGAAAAGGTCATTTTGCAAAATAAATATAAAATTAAATAATAAAACTTTTTAGGATGAGAATGTGGTGCATTAAAGTATAAAAGAGAAAATTAAAATTAATATATTATAAGGAGGTTGATAAACCTTTAGTGTCATTCTTTTTTGACGAGTGTAAAGAAAGAAAAACAAACATTTCCAAAAGAAGAAGTAATTCTCATGAGCTCGATAGTGAAATTGGCTTTATTCAATTCCCAAAACACCTTGGGATAAAGAGTTTGTCACCTTTATAACACTAAGAAGGTTGAATATGAAAAACAATTTCTATTAGAATACTTAGCATATACTAAGATTATATCTTAGTTTTGAAAGATCTGTCACACATCCAACCTTCCTAACCTTTTAACTTAGTAAAACTATGGTTATCTTAGAAAGTTTTTCTTAAGGTTTTACAAGCACACAATAAAATTTTAAAACATTCTAAGTAATCACTTACTTTCTTAAGGTCCTATAAACCAATTTAATATGAGGGGATGTTTTACTCTCTTTTTTTGGTCATTGGAGGAATTAGAAAGTAGGTTGGGTTCATACTCAAATGACAAAAGGTCAATTCAAATTGTTGTCGCTATAACCTCTAGGTGAAACCACACATACCTTGACACATGGCTCAGGGGCTAAATTGAAAGGATTTGAACCTTGAATCACATACTTTACATAATACTTCATAACATGGCTATCACCAATTAAAGTAACCATAATATCAATCTTAACAAACATTAACCATTATAATTATTTAAATATAATTCATTTATAATATTATATTATATTTAAAGTATAAAAATAAAAATTAATATATATATATATATTATATATATATATTTATATTTAAAAAAAAATCAAAATATTTTTTTAATATCATTTATTATTAGTCAGCTTTAATAAGGAATCGCATATATCATAAAATATTAGTATATATTTCATTTTAACTTGATGTTTTTTTTTTTAATTTAATTAATTTTAATATATTAAAAATAAAATGAATATATAGTAATGTTATAAATAATGGAAAAAATCACACGCAACCTCATATATTTTCATTAAAAAAATTGACCTAAATTGTCAATGCGGAAAGAAATTCGATCGCTTCGAGTTTTCCCTATGGTTGATTTTCTTTAAATAGGTTCATAATATATTTTCAGGAGGTTTTCTTCATGATAACATATCTTTTCAATGTTAGTTGAATTTTTCTCTTTATTGTGATGTAAAGATTACTTATAAAGCAGCGGATACATTACAGATTAAATAATATAATAAAAACTCAAATATTTTTTAAATTAAAACCAGTTAATGATTCTGGCAGCGAAGCAAAAATGTCAACATTAAATAAATATGTCAAAAATATACCTCTAGACCTATAAATACATAAAAGGAAATTGGATCTTGTCATGGTGAAGGTGGGTACACTTGTAATCGTCCATATGTGGGTAATGGAAGTTGAGCCAATAGTCATCCATTCATGAGTGGATATAGATATCGTACTCTTTCTTTTCTTTTTCTTTTTACTTTTCATAGGGTAATGGTAAATCCATTTATGGTAAATCCATTTATAAAATGCTAGTGAAGTGAGTAAGAATTATTTGTGATTTACCAAGCATTGGAGTCATCTATTGCTATATATATGCCCATATAACACTCTATTGCTATATATATGCCCATATGTGTTATATGACAGTTTGTGGACCTTTAATTATTCATTTATTATTGGCATGTAACTGTCATTGGGTTTGGGAAACATTTTCATCATTTTTTTTAATGGTCAATTCTAAAATGTTGTAGATGTGATTGAAAAATTTACATAGAGAAATAAAAGTATTGATTCGTAAGAGTTATTTTTAGCTCAAGCAATTATCAGTTATAAATAAAATTATTTTTTTTTGGGTTGGAGAGGTTATCGGTTCAATTCTATTTTTCCTTTTAAGGTTGGTTTCTATAATGAGGTTGATAAATTTCTTTGTTTATCATCTATGGATAACGAGAAAGTATTTTGAGGGTTTTTTGGAAAGGCTTTCCAAGGAAAAAAATAATTGATCTTTTTAGATAATCATCTCGCTCAAATGCCCCTTATGGAAGGAATTTCCCATCCATAATGAACACTTTTACTCAATAAATGTATATGTAGGCCATCAAAATATTCATATTTTTTATGTGCGCGTCCAAAATTCACATGTAATCAATAATTAACCATGTCACATCTTTATAATATTCCATCTAATAATCTTTACATTGATGGATATCAGTGGGCCCCTATATCATTATTATAATTAGTGTCATGTCATATATTAATGTAATAAGTCTTATATGTTAGAGGTTTTCTATTTGTGTAAGTTCATATGTCTTTTTCTTGTCAAAAAACAAAAATAGGAAAATTTAGATCTACTTACCCCCTTTGTAAAAGCTAAGTAATTCACTCCCTTGTTCTTTTCTACCTCCCATGACATTTTGTGACCTATGTCACAATAGACTAGCTTAATAATAATGTAAATTAGTAGTTTAATAGATCAGAGCATGGTAGTTTAAATTAGTCATTATACTGAGTTAATTACTTGATTGTATTCTTCACAATTTCTTTTAAGGATAGAATGAAAAAGATATTGAAGTCCAATTTTTCTAAATGTATAATGAAACGTATGTTTCTCTTGTTAATTTGATTATAGTTTGAGTTGAATTACACATTTATATTTTAATATAATTAGGAAACCTCTATCTATAGATGTAAAAATTAAGCACAACCCACATTTATGGAATTTGATTTAATCATTCCCCTTTCATAAGGCTCCCGGTATATAACCTCTTGGAGGAAAAATACTAAGGTTTATTCTATGTTTAAAAGAGTCTGGAGCTCTCAATACCATGGTAACTTAAATTGAATTAATCGCTTGTAAGTACCATCTCTTCTATGATTTTCATGGTCATTATTAGCAAAGCTTTGACCTTAACTCTCAAACTTACTCACATTTTGCTTCTAAATCTACTAAATTTAAAAATATGCCTCGATCGAGATACAAATTATAACACATTATTTTGTAAAACTCCTTTGTGATTGCTAAAAACTAAAGAGTGCAATATCAACTAAAGAGACTCATCTAGTATTGCATGTAAATACACATGATGTAATTGAATCATCCATATTGAACCTACATATGTATAAATTTACATATTTATTAATTCTTTAGATTAGGGAGATTAGGATTTGAGACATGTTAGAGATATTCTTGATTCGTCAAATTTTAGAACATCAACGTTTCACAGTTTTTTAGAGCATTAAAAAATGTTTTTGGCCTTGAAATGATTGATGGTTTCCATAGCTTACATTACTCTTGGTGAAAATTATTCTCTTTATTGAGATTTTTCCAACCAATTATCATGCAGCTAAAATGAATTTTGCATGAAAGTTGAAATTCCGATAAAGTAACAAAAATATGTTATTCATAGATCGATGTGGTGACCATGTCATGACACCATATTTGTATAAAAAAAGTTAGTAATGTTTGGAAACATGCTTAGGACTTCTAAAAGCGCTTTGGAGGTCCCATCTAGGTTTCAAAATTATAAACTTAAACGTAATTCTAACTCTTAGAAACCTAGTAAAAACAAGGGAAAATTTTCACTTTTTCATTAGATGTGGATTGTTCCATACTATGTGTAGGAGTGTCGATGGTATAATAAGAGAGTAGATATACAAAACCATAATGTTAAAGAATATAGAAGAACATAATGTCTCATAGCTTGGAAATACACTTGGACAATCTCATAATATATATCGTAATATCCATAATATAACAAGATAGAGAGCACAACGCATCATTGATCATTAGCTTTCTGAAATTGTGATCCTAAGGTATATAACTATTTTCATTGTGTGATTTCCTACTTCTTTTAAAGCATAAAAGTTATAAAAGATAATAGTAGAACATAAATCAATATAGTGATTTTATGTTTAGATGTATTTTAGTGAATTGATCATTAAATACCCAAAACAATTTAAAAATAATATAAATGACTTATAAACAATCATTTCTATCCTTAAATATCAATTCACGCAATGTTTTAAACATGCTAAACAACAATGCTCAGTAATTCATATATTAAACCTCCTCCACTACGATACCTTATATTGAAATTGTTAATAAACTAAATAAATTCTACTTAAAATAACATAACTTTCAACCATACATATACTGTACAAAATAATAACAATACTAAACCTCAATAATATCAATTTTCAGCATTGACCTTCCTCCTCGACTACAACATACATTATAATATTCTAACACTACACATTTTATCAATATACCTAATTTATACCAACAAAATGACAAATAATATACAATTAAAAAAACATGACATTTTAATATAACTTACAAAAGTCTTTTCTTTCTTTCCAATTGAAATGTCTTGAGCTAAGGTCAAGGACGTGGTGGAGTTTTTAACCCTTCACATTGGTTCTTTCAAGGATAATGTCATCACTATAAAGGTTTTGTTGGGTTTGTGATTTTCTATAAATAGACATTCTATATAAATAATAGATTCATTAGATCTCTGCAAAATGCATTGAATTCGGTAGGGATTTCAATCATTTTATTGTTCTAATGATTGGATCGTTGGATGTAATGGAAATAATAGAGATGGTAGCGTAGTTGATACACCCACTCTTACTATTTTGTTAATATACCATGTCCAACTTATGTCCAACCCAACCTAGGAAAATATGTGACTTATTTTTTACTTGCACTAGTCTTTTCACTAGTCTTTTCATTGTGGTGGTTTTGTTTTTTCTCCCTGATAATATCCCAACATTCCTTATCTACCCATATTTATTATACAATATGCATTTCTTACATTTCTTGGTGGTGGGCCTCACTACATATAAAAACAACGTAAGGGACCCATGAAGTTGTTTAAAATATCATTCCAATAAACTATTCCTCAAATCTGTGTAGGTAATGTGGTCATTGGGAATCGAGGGGATGGTGAGCTTGTTGAAATAATAGAGGAGAATGGTGGAAAACAGAGGAGTGGATGTGAAAGTATTTTTATTTATAGTTTAAATTAGAGAATATTGACTTAAGGTTTTATTCTCTAAATTAAGCACTTATAAATCAGTTGGGTGGTGATGAGCCCGCTGAAATAATATAATAGGGGAAATTATAGGAGGTGTACATAGGAAGTAATGTTTGTTTATATGGTTTAAGTTAGAGAATGTTGACTTATTTAGAGTTTTATATCTAAATTAAGATCAAGTTGGAGTCAACTCCATTTTAATAATAGTAAAGAAGTTATAAAAAACCACAACCACCTTGAGTGTTGGCACAGCCTAGTTCCAACGTTGGTTTTGTCAATATAGTTTTGTCAATATGCCTCGTATAGGAATATATATATATGAATTGTTTAAAATAATTTAAACAATCAGAATATATTGTTTGACTAAATATATTATAAAATTTATGTTTAATTTAATTTAAATTT
>APFE031308446.1:8793-22781 GCA_000404065.3 Pinus taeda | reverse complement strand
AGTACTTGTGCATACAGCACCGTCGCTTCCAAGTTTGTACGAACTACCGGGTTGATAAAATGAGAGACAGGAAGCCCCAGGAGTTGTAACATTATTGCTACAATACTGGAGCTCACCAGTTACTTCAATACCAAGATAGTAATGAACATAGCCCAAATCAATCATTTCAAAACCTTTCCTCAATTCCTTCTTTATGGATGCAACGTAGCTTTCATTGTTCCCTGTCATAAAAATATCATCTACATATACCACAAGATATACCACTGTTTTGCCAACTTTCTTGACAAACAAAATTGCATCATCAAGATCATAATGTTTGAAATTGAGTTTTAGAACATGCTCAGTTAGTTTTTCATACTAGGCTTGTAGTACTTGTTTGAGGCCATAGAAGGATTTCACAAGTTTGCATACTTTATGTTCATGCCCTTTCACAATAAATCCTTCAGGTTGGGACATAAAAACATTCTATTTTAGATCTCCATTCAAGAAAGTAGTTTTTACATCCATTTGATGGACTTTCCAACCGTTCGGAGCTGCTAAGAAAAAGAGTGTCTGGATGGTGGCCCATTTTTCTATGGGGTCAAAAGTCTCCTCATAATCAACCCCTTCCTTCTGTGCAAAACCTTTTTCCACAAGCCTGGCTTTGTGCTTGTCAAGTGAGCCATCAACTTTATACTTGTTCTTGTAGACCCACTTGCAGCCAATTAGTTTGGTTCCCAATGGAAGATCAACCAGCTTCCAAGTGCCATTCTTTATCAAGGCATCATACTCCTTTTGCATTGCTTCTTTCCATTCATCATGAGAAGCAACTTCTTTGAAGGAAGCTAGTTCAAAATCTGTAGACAAATTCAATTCAGAATCATAAGAAACATCCATATCAACAGGTGAATCAGAATCATTTACATCACCTCCATTTTGTCGGGTTGAATTTCTAGTTCCTGTCTTTCCAACCTCATCAGGATGAACACTTTCAAGTGTCTTTGTTAGCCACTTTGGGGGACCTTTGTGAGATGGTCTAGACTGCTCAGTTGATTGAGTTGGGACTGAATCAAGATTGAGTCTCCCAATTCTGTCAATCACATCACTCAAATTATCATTAGTGGTTGGAGTTTCATGCGAGGGACAGAGTGCTTCAGAAGAAGATTCCACAGGTTGATCTAGTATAGGAATCCCCCTCCTTCAAGATGTGGAATCTGATTATCAAATTCTTGAAATGATTTTTCATTTACGAATCTATCCAAGTGAACAAGTTTCCGCCCAACAACATTGTCACCTTTGGATGATTCAAGAAAGATTACATCTCTACATACAACAAGCTTTTTATTATCTTCATCATAGAGACAGAATGCTTTGGAGGTGTTTGAATACCCCAGGAAGATACACTTATGACTTCTTGCAACAAGTTTGTTTCTATGTACCTTTGGTATCAAGGCATAACAGGTGGAACCAAAGACCCTGAGATGCTTTACCAAAGGAATGTGTCCATACCACATTTCATAAGGAGTCTTGTTTCTAGTAGCATTAGATGGACATCTATTCTTTACATATACAACACATGGAACTGCATCAGCGCAAAACACCAATTTTACATTTTTAAAAAACATCATGGAGCGCACCATATTTAAGATTGTCCTATTCATTCTTTCAGCTGCCCCGTTCTGTTGGGGATTATAAGGCATAGTTGTTTGATGTTTGATCCCATGTTGGCGAAGACAATTTTCAAATTCATTTGAAGTGTATTCTTTTCCATTATCAGTGTGAATAGAGCCAATATGAGATTATGCATCATTTTTAATCCATGTATGAAAGTTCTTGAATGTTTGAAAAGCATCAGATTTGTTCTTCAATAAATAAACCCAACACATTTTGGTGTAGTCATAAATAAATGTCATAATCTATTTATTTCCATTTGTAGAAGGAACAGGTATTCGACCACATAAATTTGAATTTTCTATGTGCTCTGGAATGTGAATCATGAAAATACTGTTTGCTATTCTTTCCTAGAATGAAAGCATCACATTGCTTAAGTTTCCTAGGAATTGTAGGCAAACCAGTAACAACATTTTTCTTCAACAAGCGGAGGCTGTCATAGTTCAAGAGTCCAAATCTAGCATTCCATAATAAACTTTATGGAAACGTACCTTCTTCATAATGAGAATTCTATGAGAAATTTTGTGCATGAGAAGAGGTACCCTGCAGCTTGAGAAGCCTTCCCTCTTCTATCCCCACCATGACAAGTGAGTGGTCTTATGTTTTTCTCACCTCAACCTTGCAATCAAACATATGAAGGGAGTGTCCTTGCTGGCGGATGTGGACCAAGGACAACAAGTTTCTCCTCAGTTGTGGGAGATATAAAACATGATGCAGAAGAATGTATGGAAGACCAGGCAATTTAAGCCTGATTGTGCCAAGCCCTGATGGCTTGAGTTTTGATTTGTCTGCAAAGTATATTGCTCCATCAAAATTTTCAGTAAATTATTTAAAAAAATCTCTTCTAAAATTCATGTGGAAAGTTTCTCCCGAGTCAAGCAACCAATCATTTTTCCAAGAAGCAAGTGAAGCATTAAATAATTCTTCATTTACTCCAATATTATAGTGTGCCACAACATAGTGAGCGGATTCAGGTGATTTACCTTTGTCTTTGTCATTAGTTTTACCTTTGGGTTGGTTTCTTTCCTACTCAATTCTATCCCAAGGAAACTTGCATGTGGATGCATCATGTGATCCATCTCTTTTGCAATGTATGCAATGCAGATCTGAATTTTCTCCTTGAGAGTGTCTGCCCCCCCTGCCTCTGAAATTTCTTTATCTTCCTCTTTGACCACCTCTTCCTCTGGAAGAATCTTGAGCAAGATTATTCTCTCTATGTGCAAGACACACAACCTCTTCAGAAGATTGAGGAGCTGTCTTCTTCCCAAAAGCTTTCTCTCTTTCAACAATTTTTTTCACAAGGGAGTCAAAGGTAATATCTTTGAGGTCTCCATTTGCTTGCAATGACTCAAGATAATTTGAGTAAGTGGGATAAAGTGCCTTGAGAAAAGCTATCAAAGGAATATCCAGTTCAACATTAGTGACTTTGATATCATGCATAATAGATTTTACTTCTGATGCAAGAGCAAGAGGATCATCATTTTGTAATTCAAGGCTGAACAATTTAATCATGAGTTGAACAACTTCAAGTGCAGAGTGTGAGTCATAGAGTTCTTTCGGTTTTTGTAAGGCTTCAAAAGCATTTGAAAATGGAAAAATATGGCGACTCACCTATTCATTTATTGATGCTGCAATCAATGCATAAGCCTTTCTATTCTTATTTTCCCAAATGACGGATTCCTTGTTTGAGGTAGGCTGTTTTGGTTCTTTGTCTCCGTCTCCAACACACACTCCTTTCCATAGCTCATTAAAAATGAGAGTGTGCTTGATTTTCTGTGACCATTCTGGATAGTTCTCCTTGCTGGTGAGAACCACTCCCACAATAGATATCAATGAATGAATTTTAAAAAAATTGTGTATTGTAAAAAAAAATATAATTTTGTTGCAAAATTTTACTCCTGAGGGTAAAAATTATAATTATGATATATATATGGCAGAGGTATATTTGATGGTATTTGAAGCGGTATGGTGGGGTATATACCAATTTTATATACCATTAATGTGTGGTTAAGATCCAAAACAAAATTCATGTCCTACAATTTGATTCAAGGTGCTGGTCCAAAATAATTATTTCAGAAAAAAAGGCTCACATGATAGGGAAATACTAGCTCTGAAGGTACCGTTCTACCGCTATCATAGAATCTAATTAAGCTTACTTCAAAATCCATGATCTATAACAAGCTGTGGAGACAAAAAAAATCATACAACTAATCCTTGGAAAATACGGACTTCTAAAGGAACACTCCAAGCATTAAATCAATACCCCAATCAGAAATTCATCGCCCATAACTGCAGAGACGACATAAACCAAAACCTTCAAAGTCCATAACCTATGCGCTATAGCAATAAATAATGAGACAAAGACTACACGAGTATGGAGGCCGAACACTGTGCAAGTATGGAGGTCGAGTGATGGGGCTTCGTATAGCAGTGGTAGCGCAATATGGAGGCTAAGTACTGTGCGAGTATGGAGGCCAAGTGCTGGGGCTTCGTATGGCAGTGGTAACGTAGTATAGAGGCCGAGCACTATGCAAGTATGGAGGCCAAGTGCTGGGTCTTCATATGGTAGTGGTAACGCAGTATGGAGGTCGACAAGTCAAGTTTCTACAATGTATAATGTATGGTGATATCGGGTATTACATAGTTGACTGATATTGCATTTAAAAATTGGAATTCAATACCACTGAGCCATATGACATTCCACTACTTCACTCTAATGCCATTCCACTTTGATGTTGAATGTGCCTCCAACAAACCATGCATCATATACCATGTTTGGGCGGTGCCATCACCAGAACGAGGTCTCGGTTTCCACACAACCAACAAGGAATAGAAAACTCATATGGCAGTGTAGGTAAGGTGGGTTGAGGCCTTAGGAGCATGATAGAGGAGCTAGTTCTGCAAAATAGGAAGAACATAGGTAGGAGGGAGTTACAAGGGAAAACTAAAATGCCAAAAAAGGAGCTAGATCTAATACCATGTCAGGCCAAGAGGTAACTCCTCAAAATGAGATACTGCAATTCATTTAGGCTGTTCATTATTATATACATGAGGGAGTGACTGTTGAGTTTCATCTCCTGATGACTCTTCATTTTCTCTATTATTTATTTACACTATTTACAAATTTTCACCAAATCCATATGATTAAGTGTCAACAAATTCAAAAAAGAAAATTTAGTTTATGAATTAAATACAACACTAATCTATGAGACTTGAAAAATAAACCTCGATTATCATTATCGTGGAAATAGATCTAGAAAGCAGGAATAACGAATCTTATGATGAATGAATTTAAGCTAGAGAAAATTATAATCTATTAAACATAAATCTAAGACTAAACTAGAAAAAGAAAGCCAAAGTGAATATTTTTGTTTGTTTTTGGTCTTTTAACAAGCACTTGCCCTCTAGGAAAAACATAGGCAAACAAGTAAATATAATGAAATGAATTCAATCTAAAGCAACAAAGCATTAAAATGAATTAGAGTTTTTATTTAAACATAGAGTAGAAAGAAATTAAATGAAATGAATGGAAAAAATCTACACTATTCTCACAGATCTCCAGGGGGCCCTCCTGAGGACTACGAGGTGTTGAAAATTAAGGTCAAGAGAAGAGAATTGCCAATTAATAATTACATGAATGCCATGGACAAAGTTTGTATCATTTGCAGCGTGTAAATAGAATTTTCACAATGATAACTTTAAAAAATAATTACAACTTCATACCTGAGCTTAATACATTGAAAATCTCCTCCTTTGTCAAATAGATTACTGTGCTTTATAGATTTTTGAAGCAACTAAAAACTCAGAATTTCATTGCATGAATTATGGCCATGAGATCTGAACAAATAAATTTGAAAGTAAAATCAAATATGTTTTGAAGGATTTTAGGATAAAAAGATGAGCTTAGATCCGTTCATAATGATCTTCTTGCCATGAATTTGCTAAAGAAAAACTCGTTTTGGCCTCTTTGTTACTGTGCATTATATGATGAATTGAAAAACTGTTTATCCACGTAATATACATAATAAGGCTCCAAATAACCTCAAAAATATCTCAAATGGTAATGAATTTGATAAAACTGCTTACAAAGAACCTAATTGGGCCCGTTTTGAAAATAACCCATGTTTTCGTTTTCTTAAACTCGCTTTCATTTGCTTTGAAAACGTGGTTGAAGTTGACTAGTCAAAACTGCTGCGTATTTACTTTGATTTGATGCTGGAGGTCCATACATGCGATCTGGGTGGAATTTAACCAATAAAAATCCATGTTGGAACCTTTAGAAACAATGTCCATGTGCCAGATTTCCTTCTAGAGTGGTCCTACTACCTCAACCATGGAGATACCTACAGAAACTTGACTGAGCTGTATAAACTTGCACTGGCAAAAAAATCATTAGTAAAACCAAGAAAATTTCTTCATAACTCATTAAAAATAATGGAAATAATAATAATAAACCATGTAAACATGCATACCAGAATTTGGTGTGTTTATGAAGAAATATGGTTAAGAATGATGACAATGGGTGAGTAGAATGATGCAAAAATGGATGGTTTGATTAGCAAAATCATGACAAATTGGAGGCCCAACAACTATACCACACAAATATCTAAGATATGCTTTGCTGCAATAAAATGCTTGTGTCTCAGTTATAATTGGAACTGGCTCAAGGTTTTCACAACAAAGCAAATGCATGACCTAGTGTTAACCAAATACATCAACATACCAATCAATCACCGGTACATAGATGGATCTACCAATCTAGAGTCAGAGCCTCTTAACTTCTTTAGGTTAGTCACCATAATAGTCACCATGGATTTGAAATCCATCACACTGAATCTCTGAAGGATCTCTAAAACGTACTTTCCTTAACCAAGGAAGACTTGGCTAGGTTTCTGCCATACTTCTAATCCCAGGTAATAGTGCATCAACCCAATATCCTTCATGTTGAATTCAGAAGTCAACTGCTTCTTGCATTGAATTATAAGAGGCTTTGCACCTGTCAAAAACAAGTCATCGACATATAATAATAATATCACAGGTGCATTGTTAACAACCTTAAAGTAAAGGTTTAGATTGGCTTTGCTTTTGGTAAATCCTAGTCTCATCAGATAGCTGTTGATATGAGCATACCAAGCTCTTGGAGCTTGATTGAGTCCATATAAGGCCTTTTTCAACCTGAAAACACGAGACTCTCCATATACCTCAAATCCTTAAGGTTTCTCTATGTAAACCTCTTTCTCAATTACCCCATTGAGGAAATAAATATTTACATTTATTTGGTGTAGTTCCCATCCCATAGAAGCAACAAGTGAAATGATGGATCTGATAAAGGTGTACCTGGAAACTAGAGCAAAAGTCTCATCCTAGTCTAATCCCTCTTTTTGGGAAAATCCTCTAGCTACAAACCACACCTTGTATTAGTCAATAGTACCATTTGTAGCATGCTTTATCCTATATATCCACTTGGAAGTCACTACTGTCTTCCCCTCATGCCTTCGAACAATCTCCCAGATGCTATTCTTCATGATTGATTGGTATTCCTCCTTCATCACTTCATTCCATACTTTCTCACTAAACACTTCTTCATATGTGAGAGGTTCTTCATCAATGAGTTTTGTCATGAGGGTTGCATAGTTAGAGAACCTCTTAGGTTTCTTCACTTCTCTAACTGTGCCATCAGGAGTTGTATGTTCTTCTGTCTCTTCTAATGTGGATCTAATCCATGATGGTATCTTCTTGATCTCAAGAACTATGACTGGTCTTATTGGATCTTGAGGTCCCTCAACCCTTCTGATACATTCTGTAGAACTTGAGTGCTCCTCCTTTGAGGCTTTCTATTTAAATTCTTCCAAAGAACCTACAAAGAATTCCTTATACCTCCAATATTCCACTTTCTCATCAAAGGTGACATATCAACTGACCTCAATCCAGCACTGCTTTGTTGAAGAATCTAGGGCAAGGGGGTATAGTAGGATTCTTATAGACTTGATAAAAAATTGTGAAGCTCTTTTACAATTTATTTTGTTAGCTTAATATTCTTATTCTTCTTATTAATGCATGTGTGTTTACTTCATCAAACTACTATAAAAAGCATAAGAATAAGAACAAAATATGTTGGCTCTTTGTTAGGGAAAAACCTCTCTCTCTTAGAGAGGAAAACCATTTCATAAGTTTCAATTATTTAAGCTTCTTATTGATCAATTCCAAATCCTAGACCCTTGACAATAATATCCTCCAAGCACAAGTCAAGTCGTTCCTTCTTTTGACACTTTGTTTCCTGGCACTTCGTCCTTCGATACATTGTTCTTCTTCTGACCACTATGATAGATATTGTTATGCTAGCTTTATAAGAGAATGATTTCTCCTTGATCCTTAGTGAACTATTTCACACATGAGGAGTCATTTCTCCCTTGCTCAACTGAGCTCTTTCTTGAGATATAGTTTTAGACTTGTTATGATAGTAGTGTAGCCTTATTTCTTCACACGTGTGAGGGGATTCCTTGTGAGATTGAACTCTTCCTTCTTCAATTGAGTGAGAGGCCTTATAGGCCTAATTTGATTGCCCAACCAACGAGATTATATCACTGTGATAGTAGTGCTATAATGACCACAGGAAGAAGCTCCTTTCTTCTAACATGTGACTGTAATAGGTATTAAGACAACCATATTACACTTTGATGCCCTTTATCTTGCCTTCTATCTTCACTAATTTCAGAGGTGAAGAATGCTTGTCATTGGAGGAGTGGACAACCTCTATATATAGAGGTTTGTCCCTCCTTTGGGCCAACTTGAGGCCGACTTGACTTTTCCACTTTAGATTTACTTCTTTGGTGATGTCGTTGCTAGGAGAGGACTTGTTACTTTTTTTGGAGGAATATCTTTGACTCTAATACATAAATATACATGGTGTAACATGCCCTTAAGGTATTCAACATTTTCTTTTGACCCTTTGACTCACCTATAGCACTTTAACATGTGTTAGACCTATTTCAATGAGCAAGAAACTCATTGATAAATATAACAAAAATAATATTTCTTTTCTTGAATAAATACAAATATCAAAAGTACATTTATGAAGACCAAACCTAGTTACACTTGCTTCAACACTCCCTCTTAACTAGGGAGGTATTCATGAATCATTACAAGGTGTTTGGATATTTTTCAATCTTAAAGAATTCACATAAGAGAAACCAGACTGGAAATCCATCTATTATAGCATCATGGTAACCAACATTGTTCATAGCAAGGTCTTGACTAACAACTCTATCTCTCATAAGATTAGAGCGTAATTTTGGCGAGACAAATGACTTATAAACACCTTAGTCGTTGTCTCTCAAGGTACATACCCACCTGAGTGTTCACTGAGTATGAACTTCTAAGACTATTCTTGTCTTGGGTTCCCAACCCTCAAAGAATATTGATCCTCTTGCCTACTCTTGTCTTGGATACCCTACACATTCTCAAAGAGCATAAGATGCTAGATGGTTATCCAACCCTCCCATTATTTCTTCTTAAGTGAATACAATAATGTTGTGTTTATCTCTTCCTCTTGATTGAGGAAGACATGGCCAAGTTTCCTTTGATAAGGAACTTGCCAAAGCTCCTTTGTAGTTGGGAACTTGTTAGAACTCTCGCTTAGCTAGGGACTTGTCCTTTCATCAACAACTTCTTCTTTGTGGGTCCTTCACATGCTTGATCTCCTTATTTCTTTCAATGTCATGAAGTATTATTTGAACTTATTCTCGTTAGGGCACCAGTGATTAATTAGTTTCCTTCCTGATTTGTAATGTCATTGATTCCTTCGTGGAAAGTGGCCTTCTTGATATATATATAAGGTAATTTTTTCATATGGCTACTCCTTTTTCATCTTGTCTATGCTTCATAATACTTATCACATGGATGCTTAGTTGTACATGCTTGTTTGCATACTTTGATTTAGTATCCCTTCGTGACTTTATCTTGATATTGCTTCAACATCAAATGGTGATTTTGCTGGATGGATTCTTCATCATGACATCTTTGTAGAGTAGAATCAATTATTTGCACCTTACTATCTCCAAGGCCTTGATAGGTGTTAAGGGTCCTTTGATCCTTGTCTTCCCCTGTCAGAGTTGTCATGCCTTCTTTCGGGAGATGTTAATGAATCTTGTTGGATAGTGATTCTTTGTGACCACGATGTTCTTATATGCTTGATCTCTTTATTAATTTTCTTCTTCTTGGATTGATTAGTCAACCACCTTATACTCCTTATGAGAGCACTTCTTCATGTTGGCCTTTATTTTATTGTAGTACATGTCTTCGAGCATATCATTGGTGAAAGATATCCTTTTATTCTTGATCATGCTTCTAGAAATTTGCTCATGACCCAATATATATGATGACATGACTTAAAATTTGACGCATACATACCTCATCTTGATTTTTCTTTGATCATATTGGCTTCATTTGATGGTTCTTCTTGATTGGTGTAGCCTTTCTTGCTTCATCTTTACTTACCTACATATCATCCTTTCTTGAATCCCATGAATGGGACTCCCAATGAGACATCTACTATTATTTATCAGCCTTATTTTAAAGATTCTATTAGACGATCTTGAAGACCCTTATCTTGTAGATGTTTCTTCCTTTTGATGATAGAGGCCTTCTAAGATTCTCAATCATGATCAATTATTCTTTCATTGTGAATGAGGTCCTATAATAGGTATGCTTCTTCTATATGAATATCTTGAGCTATATATACCATGATCCTATTCTAGAAGATATATTTAAACATGCATTCTATTCTATTTCTACATTCTCCTATGCTACTCAAAAATTTGAAATAAGCCTTTAAGTAAAAAAGTTGACTTAGTCATAGAAGAGATCTGGAGGATCTTCCTTCTTCTACTTATTGTATTCTTCTTTCAATTCTTGAGTTACATAAGCTTATTCCCTTTTTCTTTTTTTTTTTGTTGTCCTTCTTATGTTTAGGACAATGCCTTTTGTAGTGTCCATATTCTTGGCATCCAAAGCATTGGACTTTGGACATATCTCTATTGATTGATCTTCGTGGACCAAGTTTTCCAAATTTTCCCTTTCTCTTGGCCATGGTAGTAAATGCTTTCTCCTTTGATCCCACATCATCTTTTTCTTTGAGTCTAGTTTCCTTTATAGGGCATAGAGACCATAGTTCACTTAGTGGGGTAGCTTCCTTCTTAGCATAGATGCTTGATGTGAATTTTCCCCAATCCTCATGTAGAACATTGAGTACTACAATTGTCATTTCACTGTTAGACATGAATTATCCTAGCTCTTGAATTTGATCCCTCATCTCAGAGATCTTCATGAACTAGGGAGCTATTCCTTCCTTTGATATCTTCATCTTGTACAAATCATTTCGTAGAGATATCACTTCTCCAGTTGTGCTTACCAAGAATAACTCTATTAGCTTGTCATAGATTTCTTTTGATGTTCAAATTTGGAGACATAAGGAATGAGAGAGTCTTTGATGGATTCTATTAGAATCCTTTGAGTTCTCATCTCATCCTTATTGTAATTAGTTAAGTCTTGAGTTTGTTCCTTAAAAAGGATAGTGATATTCCCTTTGATGTGGTCTATAAGTTCATTCTCTTTGAGAAGTAAATCAGTCCTCTTCTTCCATGCAAGGAAGTTAGTGGTCCCAACCAATTTATTGCTTTCCTTACAAAAAGACGTTGAGGTATATTCAAAAGGGGACATATAATTATGTGATAGAGTTTGATATGTAGTGAACTTGATTTCTTCTTGAAGACTTGATGGCTTGCCTTCCTTAGATCTTGATGCTCTTACATTTCTTTTGAGATGTTCTTCCTTGATGAGTCACCTTATGAGTGTTCTTGAGATGCATTTTCCTTGATGTGTCACCTTAGCTCTGATACCTTGTTGAAGAATATAGGGAAATGGGGTATAGTAGGATTCTTCTAGACTTGATAACAATTTGTGAAGCTCTTTTACAATGTATCTTGTTACCTTAGTATTCTTATTATTATTATTAATGCATGTGTGTTTACTTCATCAAACTGCTACAAAAAACATAAGAACACGAACACAAGATGTTGGTTCTCTACCAGGGAAAAACCTCTCTCTCTTAAAGAGGAAAACCATTTCATAAGATTATATTATTGAATCTTCTTATTTATCAACCCAAACGCTAGACCCTTAACAATAATATCCTCCAAGCACAAGTCAAGTCGTTCCTTCTTTCGACACTTTGTTACCGGGAACTTCATCCTCCAGTACTTCGTTCTTCTTCTGACAACTAATGATAGATATTGTTATGCTAGATTTAGAAGTGATAGTTCTCCTTGATCCTTAGTGAACTATTTCACACATGAGGAGCCCTTTCTTCCTTGCCCAACTAAGAACTTTCTTGAGATATAGTTGTAGACTTGTTATGACAGTAGTGAAACCTTATTTCTTCGCATGTGTGAGGGGATTCCTTATGAGATTGACCTCTTCCTTATACGCTTGGGATAGATCCTTCTTCTCTTGAGTGAGAGGCCTTATAGGCCTACTTTTATTTCCTAACCAACGAGATCATATGACTGTGGTAGTAGTGCTGCAATGATCGTAGGAAGAGGCTCCCTTCTTGTAACGTGTTACTGTAATAGGCCTTAAGACAACCTTATGACACTTTGGTCCTCTTCCTCCTTTCTTCGCTGCCCTTGGAGACTCTTCTTTCGTTCTTCTATTACCTTCGGTTCCATTTATCTTTCCTTCTACCTTCACTGATTTCAGAGGTGAAGAATGCTTGTCGTTGGAGGAGTGGACAACCTCTATATATAGAGGTCTGTCCCTCCTTTAGTCTGATTTGAGGCCGACTTGACTTTTCCACTTTATATTTTCTTCTTTACTGATGTTGTTGCTAGGAGAGGACTTGTGACTTTTCTTGGAGGAATATATTTGACTATAATATATAAATATACATGGTGTAACATGCCCTTAAGGTCTTCAACATTTTCTTTTGACTCTTTGACTCACCTATAGAACTTTAACATGTGTTAGACCTATTTCAATGAGTAAGAAACTCATTGATAAATATAAAAAAAATAATATTTATTATCTTGAATCAATACAAATAGCAAAAGTAAATTAATGAATACTGAACCTAGTTAAACTTTCTTTAACATGCTATAGAATGTATATTATGTAGGCTTTTGAAGATTCACTGTATCCAACAAATATGCCTTTCTTTCCTGAAGGCTCAAGCTTATTCCTCTTATCATTAGGAACATAAATATATACAGGACAACCAAAGATTCTCATGTGCCCAACCTTTAGCTTCCTTTTGGAGAAGGCTTATTCAAGAGTCATACCTTCTAACTCTATGAGGAATTTGATTTTGAATGTACACAATTATCCGCGATGTTTCACCCCATAAGAACAACGATAAGTCCAAATCATTCATCATGGCCTTGAATATATTTTCAATGAGCCTATTCTTTCATTATGCTACACCATTATAAAATGGATTATATGGAAAAATTAGCCCCCTCTTAATCCCAACTTGTTTGCAGAAAGCAACAAGATCCTTTGAGGTGTATTCACCTCCATTTTCAGATCTCAATATCTTGATCTTTTTACCTGTCAAATTTTCCACTTCAACTTTGAATTCATGGAACTTGTTGAATACCTCATCTTTTTTTATTTAAGATATATATCCATGTATTTTGGGAGAAGTCATCAATGAATGATATGTATTATAACAAATCTCCATGTGATTTTATGGGCATCAGACCACAAACATCATAATGAATCAAGTCCAAAGCTTCCTTAGATATGTTATCACTATTTGGAAATGGTTTCTTGATTTTCTTCCCAATAGTACAACCTTTTCATACGCCATCATTATTTATATGTAGTTCAGAAACCCCTGAAACTATTTCACTTAATTCAAGTAATGCTCTAAAATGAATATGTCCATACCTTTAGTGCCATAGCTCACTTGGATTTATTTCATCTTATACTAATGTTTGATATGGTTGACTCAAAAGATATACATTTTTCCATATTGAATCAAAATAACCCTAACATCATATATACTAGAGCCCTTTTACCACACAAGTAATTTTCCATCCATTAAAGCAACCCTATATCCTTTATCTTCTAAACAAGAAACATAAAGAAGATTCTTTTTCAAACCTAGTACATAAAGTACATTATCAAGATATACGTGGTTACTAGATTCCATCTCTATGGATTCCTTTCCAGATCCTTTGACTACATAGTTGATATCGTCTCCCAATTCAATCCTTTGAGATAACTTCCGCTTTATCATGCTTGAAAGATTCCCACACCCTTCGGTCATGTGTCTTGATGCT